>CAUYLG010073814.1:0-64119 GCA_963573385.1 Cacajao melanocephalus | reverse complement strand
GTACATGTGCAGATCTTGCAGGATTGTTGCATAGGTACACACATGCCATGGTGGTTTGCTGTCTCCATCCCCCCGTCACTTACTTCAGCCATTTCTCCCAGTGTTATTCCTCCCTAATCTCCCTGCCCCCTGCTGTCCCTCCCCTAGCCACCTACCCCCCAACATACCCCTGTGCGTGATGTTCCCCTCCCTGTGTCTATGTGATCTCATTGTTCATCACCTGCCTATGAGTAAGAACATGTGGTGTTTGTTTTTCTGTTCTTGTGTCAGTTTGCTGAGAATAATGGTTTCCAGATTTATCCATGTCCCTACAAAGGACACTAACTCATCATTTTTTATGGCTGCATAGTATTCCATGGTGTATATGTGCCACATTTTCTTTGTCCAGTCTATTATTGATGGGCGATTCCTCAAGGACCTAGAAATAGAGATTCTATTTGACCCAGCAATCCCATTACTTGGTATATACCCAAAGGACTATAAATCATTCTGCTATAAAGACACATGCACACATAGGTTGATTGCGGCACTGTTTACAATAGCAAAGACCTGGAACCAAGCCTCATGATTTTTAAACAATGCTGAAGCAGATGACTCCTCTTACTTTCCCTTCAAACAAATCTACATTCCTTTTCTTTGTTCCACAATATCTGGATCCGAATGTTGTTCTTTGATGAGAAAGTTAAGGGCACAGCAAACCTCAGTGAAATTATTTAGTAAATCCTTGAATTCAGGAAAGTGTCTTTTGTTTCACTTATTCCTGACTGATCGCCCTGCTTGTCAATATCCCTCATAAATTTAGGTGCGAAACATTCAGGAAAAATTCATTTCCAGGTATGTCTCTTCTCTAAAAGCACGCCATAACTCTTGTGGTGAATGCCAGCTAAACCATTTGCTTTTTGATAACAAGTTGGTGGGAAAAAATGCAGGGAAAATGCTTATTCATTTTTTTCCTCTTTGGTCTTAGTGATTCATTTTATAATTGCTAGATATGTTGGCACCGGTAAAAATCTGTTTGCCATTGTAGAAGCATGCCTGAGTTCTAGATGGTGACGAATGCTAGGATTCTGTGGCAATGATAATACATGAGACGGCTGGTGTTGCTGTGAGCAATTTGCCAGCTTTCCCTGTACAATCCTAACAAACTCAACGAAGACCTGCCTCACTGTGAGGGACCAAAGAGCCAGTCTCCCTGGTTGCCTCCGTTAGCAGAAAACACTGGTTCTGCTGACAAGGAAATGACTTGGTCCTTTAAATCATAATGCCATCTTCATTTCTGAGACAAGAAGGTCAGAGCTGCATCCTCCCAACCTTCATAGCCACAAGGACTTATGACCCATTTGAAGGAACATCTTGAGGATATCTCTCAGGCATTGCTTCTGACAGTTGCATGTCACTAACAGGATACTGCCAGCTCAGAACATGGGCTTCTCAGTGCACTTGGCACTGTGTCTTCTGGGAGGACAAATACCACATATTAAATGGGAATTAATCTGAAGGGGAAAAGTACTGTTGCCCTAACAGCTGACTCTTCATTTATGTTTTGTTAAAAAAAAATCACTTTACTGAGATTTAATTTACAATACAATACAATTTTTTTAATGTATAGTTTAATTTTTTTTTTTTTTTGAGACAAAGTCTCGCTGCTCTGTCACCCAGGCTGGAATGCAGTGGCATGATCTCAGCTCACTGCAACCTCCACCTCCTGAGTTCAAGCAATTCTTGTGTTTCAGCCTCCTGAGTAGCTGAGATTACATATGTGCTACCATGCCCGTACAATTTTTTATATTTTTAGTAGAGATGGGCTTCACATTATTGGTCAGGCTGGTCTCAAACTCCTGACCTCAAATGATCTTCCCACTTCAGCCTCCCAAAGTGATAATGTTTTGACAGATACAGACACCCACGTAACTATCAGCACAAGGTACAGAACGTTTTTATTCTCCAAAATGCTTTCCTGCCCCTTTGTACTCAATCTTCCAACCTCTGGCTCCAGGCAACCACTGCTTTTTGCCATTGTAGATTAGTTTTGCCTATTCAGAAATTTTTAATGAATGAACAGCATGGTACATACTCTTTTGTTTCTGGCTCCGTTTGCTCAGTGTATGGTTTCTGAGATTCATTCATGTTGCTATACATACCAGTAGTTTTTTGTTTTTGTTTCTGAGTAGTATTCTATTATATAAACACATCACAATTTGTTTATGCATTGACCTGTTAATGGACATTTGAATTGTTTTCAAGTTTTGGCTACTATTACAAATAACGTTTCTAGGACAAAAGACTTAGTTTGTATGAAGACCTATGTTTTTATTTCTTCTAGATAAATGCTGATATGGTTTGACTGTGTCCCCACCCAGGTCTCATCTTGAATTGTAACTCCCACAATTCCCCCAAGTTGTGGGAGGAACCCAGTGGGAAGTAATTGAATCATGGAGGCGGGTCTTTCTCATGCTGTTCTTGTGATAGTAAGTCTCGCTATATCTGAGGGTTTTATAAAGAGGTGTTCCCCTGCACAAGTTCTCTCTTTTTGCTTGCTGCCCTCCATATAAGATGTGACTTGTTCCTTCTTGTTTTCCGCCATGATTGTGAGGCCTCCTCAGCCATGTGGAACTTTAAGTCCATTAAACTTCTTTTTCTTCCCAGTCTTGAGTAAGGCTTTATCAGCAGCATGAAAATAGACTAACACAAATACCTAAAAGTGAAACTGCTGGATCGTATGGTAAGTATAGATTTAAATTTTCAACAAAATGCCAAAGGATCTTAAAAGTGATGGTACTAATTTACATTCCTACTAGCAATCATGAGAGTTGCTCCATATCCTCCCCAACACATGGTATTTTTAGTCTTTTTAATTTTAGTCATTGTGGTATATATTTACTGGTATCTCATTGCAGTTTTAATTTGCATTTTCCTAGCAACTAATAATGTTGAGCATCTTTTCATGTGCTTATTGGCCATTTACCTATTTTTTTGTAAAGTGTCTGTTAAATCTTTGGCCATTTTTTAATGTTTTTTGTCTTAGTATTGTTTTGTAAGTTAAAAAATTTTGGATACAAGTTCTTTGTCAGATGTATATAGTGTACATATTTTCTTCTAGTCTTATTTGCAGGTTTTCATTTTTTTCTGAATTATTTTATTTTTCCATGATGATTTAGAGAGACTATCTTCAAACCAGTACAAATATTTCATAAATACAATCTGGCCATTTTCCAACCAATTGAGTAATTTGTTGCACAATAAGCCATCTCACATCTTTCAGTAAGAAATATATTAAATTTGAATAGTAAAGACATTACACAATGAATTAGGACACAAGTAAAAATTGTCTTTAAATATTTCTTTGGGAGAGAAAACACCACACTTCTACTCAATGAAGAGAAACATTTCCACAGTCCAGAGGTCTTTTATTTTGTTTTTTAACACGTATTGTACATAAATTCATAAGGAAGAGGTTCTAGCAGCCCAGGCTCCTTCTCACTGGTTCTCTGGGTGTGCTTCCCTAGGTGGAGCAGGCCAGAGCCTCAGTTGAACCTAGGTACTTTTCTCTTTGGCTTCCTTCTTTTTCTGATAATTTTCCTTCATGTGTTTCAGGAAGCTATCTTGAGTACTTAATGTGCTCAGTACGCACATTAATCCTCTTGGCAAGAATCTTGCCCTTAACTTGTTTGTTTACGACAATGCCAACAGCATGCTGGGTCACACTGTAGACTCTTCCAGTTTTGCCATGTTAATGGCTGTGGGTTTGTTTTTTTTTTTTTTGAATAATACTCATTCCCTTGTTGTCTACATATCACCTTTCTTATAGATTTACATATATGTGGCCAAAGGAACAACTCTATGTTTTCTAAAAGGCCTAGAGAACATCTATTGGGTGTCTCTCTTTCCCTTTGTGTTTGTCATTTTGGTAATTACTGGAAGATGGCAGTTACAACTGAAAGGATGCAGTTTTATTTTTAATAATGTCTTCTAATGAGCAAAAGTTTTAAATTTTGATGAGATCTACTTTTTCTTTTCTTTTTAAAAATCATTTATGCTTTTTGTATCCCAGTTGAAAAATCATTTTCCATCCAAAGTCACGAAGATCTTCTTCAGTTTTATTTTTCTGGAAGTTTTCAAGTATTAACTTTGCCATAGAAACCTATGATCCATTTCAAGTTAATGTGTTATATATGGTGTGATGTAAGAGTGAAGATACTTTCCCTGTTATTTATATCTAGTTGTTCCAGCAACAATGTTGAAAAGATTATTGTTTCTCCATTTTCTCTTAGCAAAATTACCCCAAGTAAATGTGTGGGTCTATTTTTGAACTTTATGGTCTGTTCCATTAATTTATTTATTTATGTTTATGCCAGTATGGCATACTTTACTTACTACAGCTTTGAAGTAAGTCTTGAAATTGGGTAGTGTAGGTCATCTGTATGTATTCTTTCTTTTTTCTGATTGTTGAGACTCTTCCAGTCTTTCACTTTCCATATAAATTTTGAAATTGGCTTTTTTTCTGAATACAAAAATAGCCTTTCTGGATTTTAAGATTACATTGAATCTATAGATTAGTATAGGTATCTCTTCCATTTATTTAGGGCTCCTTTAATTTTTCTCATCAATGTTTTATGGTTTTCATTTTACAAGTCTTGCACTCATTTTGATAAGTTTATCTCTAAGTATTGCATGTTTTTTGATGCCATTGTATTGTTTTGTTTGTTACTTGTATATAGAATAAAATTGTATGTATGTCGACCTTGTATTCTACAAACTTCTTAGACTCACTTCTCAGTTCTAGTAGCTTTCTGTGGGGATTCCTTAGGATTTTCTACATACACAATCATATCATTTGTGCATAAAGACAATTTTACTTCTTTTCCTAGCTATATGCCTTTTTTTCTCTTGGCTTATTTCATTGGCTAGGGCCTCTACTACAATGTTGACTACCAGTGGTGAGGGAGGACATCCTTGTGTTTTCCCCAATTTTGTGGATGAAGAATTCAACCTTTCATCATTTAGTAAATGTTAGCAGTGGGATTTTTATAAATGCATTCTTTTCAGGTTGAGAAAATTCTCCTGTATTTCTAGTTTGTTGAGAATTGTTATTATGAATGGGTGTTGAATTTGGTCAAACACTTCTTATGCATCTAAGAAAATGATCATAGAAATTTTCTATTTTATTCTGCTAACATGAATAATATATAAAAATAAATACATATTGTTAATAATAAATTATATTGATCTTTGAATGTTTTTTAAATTTTCTTTTCCCACATTTATTTTTGGTTTGAAGGTACATATGCAGGTATGTGACATGGATAAATTGCGTGTCACTAGGTGTTGAAATGAATTAGTCACCCGGGTACTGAGCGTAGTACCTGATAGGTAGTTTTTCAACCCTCCTCTCACTCTCCACTCTCAAGTAGGCGCTGGTGTTTATTGTTTCCCTCTTCATGTCTATGTGTGTTCAGTGTTTAGCTTTCATGTGTAAGTGAGAATATGTGGTATTTGATTTTCTGTTCCTGTGTTAATTTGCTTAGGATAATGGTATCCAGCTGCATCCATGTTCCTGAAAAAGATATGATTTTGCTTTTTATGGCTAAGTAGTGTTCCATGGTGTATATGTGTCACATTTTCATTATCCAGTCAACCACTGATGAGCATCTAGGTTGATTCCATGCCTTTGGTTTTGTGACGAATGCTGTGATGAACATATAAATGCATATATACTTTGGTTAAATAATTTATATTCCTTTGGTTACATACTCAGTAATGAGATTGCTTGGTTAAATACTCTGTTTTAAGTTCTTTCAGAAACCCCCAAACTGTTTTGTACAGTAGCTGAGCTCATTTACATTCCCACCAGCAGTGTATAAGTGTTCTCTTTTCTCTACAACCTTGTCAACATCTGTTATTTTCTAACCTTTTAATAATAGCCATTCTGAGTAGTGTGAGATTGTATCTCATTGTGGTTTTGATTTTCATTTCTCTGATGATTAGTGATGTTGAACATTTTTTCATATGCTTTTTGGTTGCATGTGTATCTTCTTTTGAGAAATGTGTCCATTCATATCTTTTGTCCATTTTTTAATCAAGTAGGTTGTTTTTTGCTTGTTAAGTTCCTTATAGATTCTGGATATTATACTTTTGTAGGATGCATAGTTTGCAAATAGTTTCTCCCATTCTGTAGTTTGTCTTTTATTCTGTTGACAGCAGTTTTGTTTGTTTTTTTCTTCCTGCACAGAAGCTCCTTAGTTTAATTAGGTCTCACTTACCTATTTTTGTTTTTGTAGCAATTGCTTTTGGAAACTTCGTCATGAAGTTTTTTGCCAAGACTTATGTCCAGAATGGTGTTTCCTAGGTTTTCTTCTAGGGTTTTATGGTGTTAGGTCTTACACTTAAGTCTTTAATCCAACTTGAGTTGATTTTTGTATATAGTGAAAGAAGGGGTCCAGTTTGAATCTTCTGCATATGGCTAGCCAGTTATTCCAGTGTCATTTATTGAATAGGGAATCCTTTCCCCATTGCTTGTTACTGTCAACTTTGTTGAAGATCAGATGGTTGTAGGTGTGCAGCTTTATTTGTGTGTTCTCTAACCTGTTCCGTTGGCCTGTGTGTCTATTTGTACCAGTGCCATGCTGGTTTGGTTACTGTAGCCTTGTGATATAGCTTGAAGTTGGGTAGCGTGATGTCTCTAGCTTTGTACTTATTGTTTAGGATTGCTCTGGCTATTTGGACTCTTTTTTTGTTCAATATAAATTTTAAAATAGCTTTTTCTAATTCCATAAAAAATTATATTGGTAGTTTGATATGAATAGCATTGAATCTGTAAATTGCTTGGGGCAATATGGCCATTTTAGCAATATTGATTCTTCCTATCCATGAGCATGAAATGTTTTTCTACTTGTTTGCATTGTCTTTGATTTCTTTCTTTCTTTCTTTCTTTCTTTATTTCTTTCTTTCTTTCTTTCTTTTTTTAATAAAGATGGGGTTTCACCATGTTGGTCAGGCTGGTCTTGAACTCCCGACCTCAGGTGATCTGCCTGCCTTGGCCTCCAAAGGGCTTGGATTACAGGCATGAGCCACCACACCCAGCAATTTCTTTCAACAGTGTTTTGTAATTCTTGTTTTAGAGATCTTTCACCTCCCTGGTTAGCTGTATTCCTAGGTATTTTATTCTTTTTGTGGCAATTGTGAATAGAAGTGCACTCTTGATTTGACTCTCAGCTTGGATATTATTGGTGAAGAGAAATGCTTGTGATTTGTGTACATTCGTTTTGTATCCTGAAACATTATTCAAGTTGTTTATCAGTTCTAGGAGGCTTTGGCAGAGACTATGGGGTTTTCTAGGTATAGATTAATATCTTTAATGAAAAGAGATAGTTTGTTTTTCTGTCTTCCTATTTGGTTGCCTTTTATTTTTTTCTCTTACTTGATTGCTCTGGCTAGGACTTCTGGTACCATGTTGAATAGGAGTGGTGAGAGTGAACATTCTTGTCTTGTTCTGGTTCTCAAGGGAATGCTTTCAGCTTTTGCCCATTCAATATGATGTTGGCTATAGGTTTGTCATATATGGCTCTTATTATTTTGAGGTATGTTCCTTCAATGTCTGGTTTGTTGAGGGTTAACATGAGGGTTGTTGAATTTTACTGAAAGGCTTTTCTTCTATTGAAATGATAATGTGGTTTTTGCTTTTAGTTCTCTTTATGTGATGAATCACATTTATTGATTTGCATATGTTGAACCAACTTTGTATTCCAGGAATAAAGCCTACTTGGTATTGATGGGTTAGCTTTTTGATGTGCTGCTGGATTTGATTTGCTAGTATTTTGCTGAAAATTTTTGTGTCTATGTTCATCAGGGATATTGGCCTAAGATTTTCCTTTTGTGTGTGTGTGTATCTGCCAGGTTTTGGGGTCAAAATAATGCTGATCTCCTAGAATGAGTTAGAAAGGAGTCCCTCCTCCTTGATATTTTGAAATAATTTCAGTAGGGTTGGTACCAGCTATTTATACATGTGATAGAATTTGGCTGTGAATATATCTGGTCTAGGGCTTTTTCAGATTTATGTTTTTTGTTACCAGTTAAATTTTGGAACTCATTTTTATTCTGTTCAGGATTTCTATTTCTTCCTGGTTCAATCTTTGGAGGTTGTATGTTTTCTGGAATGTATCAATTTTTTGTAGGATTTCTAGTTTGGGTGCATAGAGGTGTTCATAATAGTCTCTGAGCATTTTTTTGTGTTTCTATGGGGTCAGTGGTAATGTCACCTTTGTCATTCTAATTGCATTTATTTACATCTTCTCTCTTTTTTTTCTGTATTATCTAGCTAGTGGTTTATCAACCTTATTTATTCTTTCAAAAAATCAACTTTTGGTTTCAATGGTCTTTTTAATGGATTTTCACATCTCAATTTTGTTCAGTTCCCCTATGATTTTGGTTACTTCTTTTCTTCTGCTAGCTTTGGGGTTGGTTTTGTCTTGTTTTTCTAGTTTCTCTAGGTGTGATGTTAGATTGTTAATTTGAGATCTTTCTAACTTTTTGACTTTTTGTTGTGGACATTTAGTGCTATAAATTTCCTCTTAACACTGATTTAGCTGCATCTCAGATATTCTGGTATGTTGTAACTTTGTTTTCATTAGTTTCAAAGAATTATTTTGTTACTGCCTTAATTTTATTCTTTATCCAAAAGTCATTCAAGAGTAAGTTGTTTAATTTCCATTCAATTATATGATTTAGAGATCTTCTTGGCATTGGTTTCTGTTTTCATTATGCTGTGGTCCAAGAGTGTGGTTGGTATAATTTTAGCATTTTTGAATTTGTTCAGAATTGCTTTTTGGCTGAGCATGTGGTCAGTTTTAGAGTATGTTCTGTGTGCAGATGAGAAGGATGTATTTTTTTTGTGTGATATTGTATTCAGTAGATGCCTTTTAGGTCCATTTGGGCAAGTGTCAAGCTTAGTTCCTGAATACCTTCATTAGTTTTCTGCCTTGACGCTCTAACACTGTCAGGTGGGGTGTTCAAGTCTTTCACTATCATTGTGTAGTTATCTAACTTTCTTTGTAGGTCTCCTTTTATGGATCGGGGTGCTCCAGTGTTGGGTGCATGTATATTTTGGATAGTTAAGTCTTCTTGTTGAGTTAACCTTTTATCATTATGTAATGTCCTTCTTTGTCCTTTTTTATTATTGTTGATTTAAAGTCTTTTGTCTAAAATAAGAATAGCAAACCCTGTTTTTTTTTTTTTTTCCATTTGCTTGATTGATATTTCTCTACCCCTTTACTTTGAGCCTATGTGTGTCATTGTATATGAGATAGGTCTCTTGAAGACAGCATTTAGTTGGGTCTTGCTACTTTATCTAACTTGCCAATCTGTGTCTTTTAAGTGGGATATTTAGTTCATTTACATTCAAGGGTAATATTGATATAGGAGGATTTGATTTTGTCATTGTATTGTTAGCTGGATGTTATGTAGACTTGATTGTATAGTTGCTTTATAGTGTCAGTGGACTGTGTACTTAATGATTTTTCATGGCAGTTAATGGTTTTTTGTTTCCTTGTTTAGCACTCCCTTAAGGCTCTCTTGTAAGGAAGATCTGACGGTAACAAATTCCTTTAGCATTTACTCATCTGAAAAGTATTTAATTTCTTTTTTGCTTATGAAGCTTATTTTGGCTGGATGTAAAATTCTTTTACATCTATTCCATTGTATCTATATGCCTCTTATTTTTTTTCTTAATTTTACCTTGGAGTTAATTTGCTTTATTTTTTGTCAGCTTTCCTTACATGAAAATTTAGATAATTGATTTTTATACCTTTATTCTTTTTTAATGTAAGAATTTAAGGTTCTAACATTTTCTATAAACACTTCTTCAAATGCATCATACATATTTTGATATGCTATATTTTAAATTTCATTAAAGACAAACCTAACAGTAATCCATATTGAGAGAACATCGTGAATCCAGCACTTTCAACTCATTCTTTGCTAAAAAGAGTTGCTTCTTGGTATTTACATTTTTAATTTTTATTTTTTTTGGTCCACTGAAAGCAAGCAAAAGAAGAGGTCCAAATTACTTACCTTTGGCTCTAATTATGTAGAGCTGTATGTTTAAAAATGACCAGAGAAAAACCTACAACTTCTAGATAAAGTTACCTTTGTAGATAGATAATTTAATTTTATGAATGATTATAATTTGGAAATGATTTATTATGTGATAAAGAAATTTGAAAATTATGGACAAAATAGGTAGTTCCTTACCTTAATCTATAGTTCATAATTTTACTCAAAATAATTGTTAAAATATATTATATTTTAGAAACCTGTCAATTAAATATGATCTGTGAAAAGTTCATTGACTAGGTAAAAAATATTCTGCATTAAATGACAAAGGTGGTAATGGTGGCTGAGAAAAAGGAAGGAAGAAGAGAAGTAAGAGAACATGAAAAACAATTCAGTGTCTCGAAGGGGGAGCAGAAAGAGATGACTATGGTCAGCAATTGGTGGGTGTCCCATATAAACAGCTTACGTAAATTTTAAAAATTAAACTTTTAATTAATATTTTATATATTAGTATATACAGAAAAGTACACATTACTGTCAGATCAATAAATCTTCATATACTGATACCTCTGTGTAACTACAACTCAATGTTTTTCTCATTTCTTTTGTGATTTCTTCTTTGACACATAAGTACTTTAGACGTATGTTATTTACTTTTATAATAGGATATTTAAAGATTTTTAAAAATTGTTTTCTTATTTAATTCTATTATGATCAGAGAACATACTTTATTTGACTTGTTTTTAAAAATTTATTGATATTTGTTTTATGGCTTAGCGTCTAGTCTATTGTGGTGAATGTTACATGTGAAATTGAAATAGAGCATTGTCACATCCAAGGAATCCTCCTGTGCACCCTTCTGTGTGTCACTGCTCAGAGAGAAACCACTATCCTGACTTCTAACAGCATACATTAGTTTATTTTTGTACTTTTTATTAAGAGAAGCATATAGTGTGTACTCTTTTGTGTTTTGCTCTCTTAATGTTATGTTTCAGTGGAATTTATCCACAGTTTATTTCATTCTCATTGTGTATAATAAAACTGTATTATATTATATGAATTTAACCTGTATATAATATTTATAGATATGTAATATAACATACTGTAATAATATAAATATAATGTAATTGTAGTGATATGGTTTGGCTGTGGCCCCACACAAATCTCAACTTGAATTGTATTTCCTGGAATTCCCATGTCTTGTGAGAGGAACCCAGGGGAGGTAATTGAATCATGGGGGCTGGTCTTTTCTGTACTAGTCTTGTGATAGTTAATAAGTCTTAAGAGATCTGATGGGTTCATCAGGGGTTTCTGCTTTTGTTTCCTCCTCATTTTCTCTTGCTGCCACCATGTGACAAGTGCCTTTCGCCTCCCACCATGATTCTGAGGCCTCCCCAGCCATGTGGAACTGTAAGTCCATTAAACCTCTTTTTCTTCCCATTTTTGAGTATGCTGTTATGAACAGCGTGAAAGAAAACTAATACAATAAATTGCTACCAGTAGAGTGGGGCATTGCTGAAAAGAAACTCAAGAATATGGAAGTGACTTTGGAACTCGGTAATAGGCAGAGGCTGGAACAGTCTGGAGGGCTTAGAAGAAGACAAGAAGACAGGATATGTGGGAAAGTTTGGAACTTCCTGGAGACTTGTTGAACAGCTTTGACAAAAATGCTGATCATGATGTGAACAATGAGGTCCAGGCTAAGGTGGTCTCAGTTAGAGATGAGGAACTTGTTGGGAACTGTAGCAAAGGTGAATCTTGTTATGTTTAGCAAAGAAACTGGCAGCATTTTGCTCTTGCCATAGAGATTTGTGGAACTTTGAACTTGAGAAAGATGATTTAGGGTATCTGGCAGAAGAAATTTCTAAGCAGCAAAGCATTCAAGAGGTGCCTTGGGTACTGTTAAAGGCATTCAGTTTTAAAAGGGAAGCAGAGCATAAAAGTTTGGAAAATTTGCAGCCTGACTATGCAATAGAAAAGAAAAACCCATTTTCTGGGGAGAAATTCAGGCCAACTGGAGACATTTATATAAGTAGCAAGGAGTCTAATGTTAATCTCCAGGACCATGGGGAAAATATCTCCAGGGCATGTCAGAGGTCTTCACAGCAGCCCCTCCCATCACAGGCCTGGAGGCCCAGGAGGAAAACTTGGTTTTGTGGGCCAGGCCCAGGGTCCCTGTGCTATGTGCAGCCTAGGGAGTTAATGCCCTGTGTCCTAGCCACTCCAGCCATGGCTGAGAGGTGCCAACATACAGCTTGAGCTATGGCTTCAGAGGGTAGAAGCCCCAAGCCTTGGCAGCTTCCATGTTGTGTTGAGCTGTGCAGGTGCACAGAAGTCAAGAACTGAGGTTTGGGAACCTCTGCGTAGATTTCAGAAGATGTATGGAAATGCCTGGTTGTCCAGGCAGAAGTTTGCTGCAGGGGCAGGGCTCTCATGGAGAACTTCTGCTAGGGCAGTACAGAAGGGAAATGTGGGGTTGGAGCCCTCACACAGAGTCCCTACTGGGGCGCTGCCTAGTGGAGCTATGAGAAGAGGGCCACTATCTCCAGATCCCAGAATGGTAGATCCACTGACAGCTTGCACTGTGCACCTGGAAAAGCTGCAGACACTCAATGCCAGCCCATGAAAGCAGCCAGGAAGGAGGCTGCAGTATACCTTGCAAAGCCACAGAGGCGTAGCTGCCCAGAACCGTAGGAAGCCACCCACCTCTTATGTCAGCATGACCAGGATATGAGAACTAGAGTCAAAGGAGATAATTTTGGAGCTTTAAAATTTGACTGCCTCTCTGGATTTCAGACTTGCATGGGCCCTGTAACCCCTTTGTTTTGGCCATTTTCTCTCATTTGGAACAGGTATATTTACCCAATACCTGTACCCCCATTGTATCTAGGACATGACTAGCTTCCTTTTGATTTTATAGGCTCATAGGTGGAAGGGACTTGCCTTGTCTCAGATGAGACTTTGGACTGTGGACTTTTGAGTTAATGCTGAAATGAGTCAAGACTTTGGGGGACTGCTGGGAAGACATGATTGGTTTTGAAATGTGAGGACATGAGATTTGGAGGGGCCAGGGGCAGAATGATATGGTTTGGCTCTGTCCCTACCCAACTTGAATTCCTATGTGTTGTGGGAGGAATCCAGGGAAAGGTAATTGAATCATGGGGGCCAGTCTTTCCTGTGCTATTCTTGTGATAGTAAATAAGTCTCATGAGATCTTACGGGTTTATGAGGGATTTCCACTTTTGCTTCCTCCTTTTCTCTTGCTGCCACCATGTGAGAAGTGCCTTTTGCCTCCCACCATGATTCTGAGGCCTCTTCAGCCATGTGGAAGTGTAAGTCCAATTAACCTCTTTTTCTTTCCATTTTTGGGTATGTCATCATCAGCAGCATGAAAGTGAACGAATACATGTAATATGTTAATTATAATATATGATCATGATATACACTGTATCTTATAAACTTTCTCTTCTTATGAAGACACAGGTTCTTTAAAATACAGTCCAATAATTCCTTGCTGTCTTCCCAAAACACTGGTGCAGATAGTCTTTCTTCTTTAAGAGAAAATTTTCTACAGTCAAATATAATTGAGAAATATACATATATAATATTTATACATATATAACATAAATATAATATTACTATATACAATAATACTATATTATATGAATATAATAGGTCAGTTTATCCATTCTGTTCTTGATGGGCATTTGGATAGTTTGAATATATTAAAAACACATTTTATAGAATCTTTTTATATCTGTGGTTAAAAATTCATGTTACAGAGAAATACAGGTACATATTTATCTATACATATATACTGTGTGTGTATACATACCTACTACATATTCTTTGGAAAAAAGATTGTAAGAAATACATAAAAATATTAGCCCTTAGTACTACTGCTAATTGAGTTTTTCAATTGTCTTTCTTCTCTCTCTTCTTTCCAATTTTCTCTATTTAATAGCTATTCATTCAGTAGTCAAAATAAAAAACCAATTCATAAAAGACTTATGCCTTGCCAGATTAACCCAGCCATAAATTATTGGCGCTTACTAAAATTTGCCAAGCCCATGGCACAGAGCAGGGCTCCTCTGAGTGACAGAGGCCAGTAACCAAGTGATTTGTCTCCTGGCCCATGCGACTGAAAGTTTGCTGGTCAATCTGAGTTCAGTCTGTGAAAGAAAAGTAGACCTTCAGTCCCTAAGTTCTCCAGTCTGTTTATCACAAAAAGGAAAATCTGTTATTCACTTGTCATAATGTAGCATATGGGGAAAGAGCAAAGACACACTAAACAGCAGATCAACACTGAGGTTTTATGCCAGTGCTGGCAGTGATTTTTGCTTTCTCTAGTGTTATTCTCTTAAAGTTGCTTCTCTTCAAAGAATGGTAGCAAAATTTTACTTGGCTTAATTCCCCAAGCTCTCTTTTTAAAATGAGAGACCAGAATATATTCCTTTGTCTTCTATCTTTCATGTTCCATTTCCCCAACCTCTCTTCATTTACAGATTATCTATAAGCTTTACACTGAAACCCTAGTTTGGAGAATATGTCTATACAATGGATAGAGATTGTAGTATATGCTACATGTTATGAACCTTCTCTTCTTATGAACACACAGTTTCTTTAAAACTGATTCTAATAATTCCTGGCCGTCTTCCAAAACCACTGGTGCAGATAGGGTTACCAAATCTTCTTTGGGAGAAAATTTTCTATAGTCAAATATATTTGAGAAATATTAGGTTAAAACAATTAGACAGATTTCTTCCTTGCAATGTTTTTAGAACCATAAGTGAGTTGTGAGGTCTCAGGTGGCTGAGGAGTTATTATGAAGCATTTTCCAATAAATGAAGATGAAGGAGACTGCGTGTGCATGTGAGTGTGTGTATGAAAAATGTTTTAGCATAGAGTGGAAGGAGAGATTCTAGGAATATCTTTGTTAAGTGCTGATTTGAGTTCCAAAACTCTAAAGCCCACAAGGGCTGGACAGAAAGTACAAATGAGTAGTATCTGCAACACAGGGGTAAAGTGGGTCCTTCTGAACCAGGCAGACACTTCTCATCTCTAGGTAAGTGCTACCATGCTAAAGTCCAGGCCCAGGACTGTTAGATCTTCTGCTTTGTCAGGAGTGAAGAAAAATCTAGATTTTTATATAAAATACCCTAAGTTTTAGGTGTTGAGAAACAATTTGAATGTTTTAAAAAGCACTGAATTGATCATACAAAACATGTTTGCCAACTGGATCAGCCCACAAACTGATAATTTGCAAACATCCATCACTTACCATAGAGTGCTTTGTGCAGTCTGATATAGTTCAGGGTACTATGCATGATATTTAAACCATGCATTATATTATGCAGTTTTTCATATACAGGATGATAGCAAATTAGTTCATTCAGTGAATACTACTAATAAAACACAGTGTTAAGCACTCAACCATAAGGTATTTAACTGCATCTTGGTCATATGAAGGCATATATTAACTAAATTTTAAGGTGAAGAAATGGAGAAATTAAAGAAATCAAGTCAATCATTCAAGGTCACAAGTTAGTAAGCGGTCATAGGTGAAAGAGGCAGGATTTAAATCTGAGATTGTGCTTGACTCCATGTTTGTAAAGTTTACCACGAAACTTACTGTCATATCTTCTGTCTTCAACTAGGTTGGAGAATACATAATATATATTCAGTAGATATCTCTTGCATTTGTGGTATTAAATATAAATTCTTTGAAAATGAGAATCATATTTCTATAATGTAGTTTCTTCCATATAGAAGGTTCTTAGAAATATTGTTTAGTAAATTAATAACTGGAAAGTGGACTCATTCATTCATTCATCAACAATAAAGAACCCCTAGAACTAAGCACATAGTTGGTTCTCAAAAATCACTAATTAGGCTGGACACAGATTTAAAAAAAAAATAAGACCTCAAAGGCATAGATAACAAAAGCAAAAATAAACAAATGAGATTATGTCAAACTGAAAAGCTTTTCTACAGTAAAGGAAACTATTAAGAGAGTGAAGAGACAACCTATGGAATGGGAGAAAATATTTGTAAACTATGCATCTGACAAGGGGTTAATATCCAGACTGTATAAGAAACTTAAAAACTAAACAGCAAAAACCCAAATAACTTATTGAAAAATGGACAAAAGATCTTAAATAGGCATCTCTCAGAAAAAGACATACAGCTGACCAATAGGTACATGAAAAAATGCTCAGCATAACTCATCTTCAGGGAAATGCTCATTAAAACTGCAAGTGAGATACCACTTCACTTCAGTTAGAATGGATGTTATCAAAAAGACAAAATAAAACAAATGTTGGTGGGGATATAGAGAAAAGGTAACCGTTTATGCACTGTTGGTGGGAATAGAAATTAGTACAGCCATTATGGAAAAAAGTATGGAGGTTCCCCAAAAAATAAAAAATAGAAATGCCATATGACCTACCATATGATCCCAATACTGGGTATATGTCCAAAGGAAGTGAAATCAGTATGTTGAAGAGATATTAGCCCTCCCATGTTTAATGCAGCACTGTTCAAAAATAGCCAAGGTATGGAATCAACCTTAGTGTCCAACAATGAATGAATGGATAAAGAAAATGTGGTATACGTACATAATGGAATACCATTTAGCCATAAAAAAGAATAAAATGTGATCATTTATGACATCATGGATAAACCTGGGGAACCTGAAATAAGCCACACAGAAAAACAAATACGACATATCTCACTCATACATGGAACCTAAAAAAAAGTTGATATCACAGAAGCAGAGAGTAGAACAATGCTTATTAGAGACTGGGGAGAAAGTAAGGAGAGAGATTGTTTAATGGGAACAAAGTTACATTTAGGAGAAATAAATTCTATTGTTCTGTTCCATAATAGGGTAACTATAATTTACAATAAAATATTATTTATTACAAAATGGGTAGAAGAGTGTCTTTTAAATATTCTCACCACAAATGAATGATGAATACATGAGGTAATGGGCATACCAACTACCCTGATTGGATCATTATACAACATACATACGTATTGAAACATCAAATCATACTTCACAAATATGTACAATTACGATATGTCAATTAAAAAATTAAAAATGAAAACTGACTTCCTAATACATTCTTAATGTATTACTGAAGAAATATATAGTAGTGGAATAAAGTCATTTGACTTCAAGTCAAGAAATTTGATTTGATGTATAACTTGTCACCTAATAGTGCACCTTTTTCTAAAACACTGCAGACTTTAAGTCTTCCAATCTGTAAAATAAGTGTTTTGTACCAGAAACTGATAAGTTCTATTCCAGCCCTAAAAAAATCTATAACTCTAACTGATGTGTTTCTGTGGAGACCAGCCTGGGAAACTAGAGTTTTGGTATGAGTTTGCCAGTGGCAGTGTTTTGGTTAGGGTAGTTCCTGTCGCCAAGTAACAAAAAACAAAAGACGACCCTCTTCCCAGCCCAGTCATCCCAAGCCAAAAAAGAATGTCCTGGCTCAGAGAGCTTCAAAGTCCAGAATTGATGTTGACTTCAGGTATAGGTTAAAACATTTTCACCAGAACCCACCTTTTTCCCTCTCTCTGCACAGGCTGTGCACCTCCATATGGTGGCTCTATTCTCACTCTCCTTGGGATCACAGAATCTCCAAACTTTATCTCTTTTTAGCTTCACCTCTAGCCAGAAAGAGAGAACTTTGTCTCCCTTTCCTCCTCTTCCAAATAGATTCAGGTCTGGGGTCCAGGTTTCACTCTGTTAGATAATGTTGAATTCCTATTTCTGAAGCAATCACTAGAACCAGGAGGATAGGATGTGCTGATGAGGTAAACCAGTGGTTCTGTATTCTGGCTTCACTTTACAGTTACCTAGAGTGGTTAAAAAACATTTAATGATTATGATAGAATTATCACAGAATATCTAGGGATGGGATACAAGCATTAGCATTTTCTAAAAGCTACTCAGTTGACTGTTGTGCTTCGTTTGAGAACCAGTGATTTAGGCTATTCAGTACTCAACCCTGGAAAGGTGATTAAGGTCAATGCCGTATGAAACTCATAGACTGAGAGTATGGGAAGGATAATCTAGCAAAGGGAGTTTAGATCATGATTTATCCAAAGAAGGTGGAATGATCCTGGATAGTATAAAAAATGATCAAATGAAATAAACGTAATTTGACTCCTCTTCTTCCCTGTTTGTCTCCATGTTTTTCCCTATGTAGGTAGAAGGTGAGATTCTTATAGGATTCTGTGGCCTGATGATTCAGCATCAAATAGCCTGAGAGTTAGAAGTGCAAACCAATAGGGTTTCAATTGGATGTCACATATTCCTTTCTCTAAAAAAGTGACAGGTCATCAGAGGACGGAGTATGGTCTTTTCCCTAGGGTGGTATGGGAGTGGGGCAAAGAGAGAGGAAGTCAGTGAGACCGTGCCGTCTCCTAGAGATGTTCTTCCCTGTGTATTCCATCTCAAGAATTAGACTATTTCCATTTTACCTTGAAATACAACACCTTTATGGCCAGCCAATCCGTTTTCCCTTAGAAAAGTGCATTCCCTGCTGCATGAAAATATAGAACATTAACTCCTGGATTCATAAGCCAGCCCTATTCTCAGGCAGTAAAGCCTCTGAAAAAGATGAAAAGCACCAAGAAAAATAAGCCGAGTCTTACAGTTTCCACCAGAGCCCTGACTGCATCTTCCAGGATACAGAGACTCTTGCCAAGGCCCATACTGACCTCACTCAAGGTCTCAGAAGGTCTCTAGTTGCCATTAGTTCTAGAGTCTTGAAGTGATGCCTGGTGAGATTGAATTTGTTGGTCCTTAGTCCTCCTATCATTGTTCCAGGCAAACAAATTCTTTCATAGCCCTGAATGCTACATGTCTTATACCAAGAACTACACCTCGGTCTGGCCTCGCAGGTCTCTACTATCTCTAATTATACCCATCCTAGATTCTGTTTTTTCATTGCCCTGCTCTCTACAAGAATCTTCAGAAATAAAAGATATGTGACTGGGAAGAGAAAAGAAACTTCTCTATGTTAGACTCAGATACTTTACGTAGCTTATCTTCAAAACATTCCAAGAAAGTGGGTATTATTATTGCCCAGCTAGTCATTAAGGGGACTTACTAGCTGTATGTTATACAGCTGGTAAATCACTGAGTTCAGATTTGATGTCATGTTTTTCCAATATATCAAGTTCAACATATTAACCTTTCTGGTATTAATAGTTTTCTTTCCCATGAGGATCACCAGGGTAATTGAAAGCAGTGCCTGTGTCTAGTACACTGTGGAAATCCTTCCTGGCCCAGAGTGGCTACTTAGGACATATGTGTTGCATAAAAGATATGATGGGTGGTGAAGATATTTTTGACTTGGGAAGGAGGTTTCAGCTTCCCCTTTATACTCAACTTTTCCAGTTCTCTGACCAGTTTTGTTTGTCAAAACGAAGACTATAGATGTGTCTGTATTCCTTTTGGCAGCTCAGGCACGTCCCAGCACTCCCTAGCACATGTTCTCAGGGTAAGAAGGTGCTGAGGAACTTTCCAGACTTGCACAATCTCTTCTTCTTTTGCCCTTCTCCTGGACTGCCTATGCAAGGGCCTCATTCTTAGAGCCCCTCCTCAGAGCAAAAGAACCTCACCAGAGTGACTTTAAACCAGGGACATGCACTTCCTACAAAACCCCATGAAAGAAGACTAACAGTGAGTCCTCAAAATATTTGAAATTTTGAAATCAAAGCATATTAGAGGGCGAATTACAGCAAACTTGATTTAGTTCGCCTCTCTTATTTTATTACCTTCCCAAATTATAAAAGCATCAAATATTATATACACTATTGATTAGTTTTGT
Source organism: Cacajao melanocephalus (assembly GCA_963573385.1). NCBI lineage: Eukaryota > Metazoa > Chordata > Mammalia > Primates > Pitheciidae > Cacajao > Cacajao melanocephalus. The sequence goes on along the minus strand of CAUYLG010073814.1, from coordinate 44,224 downwards.
ATAAAGGACAGATTCTTCCATTCTCTATTAGACAGGTTGAGAATTATAACATTGGAGATATGTCTAGAACACTTAGCTATTTAATTCCAAGGGGTTCAAATTAAAAGTGAAAGTGACGAAATAATCTTGAGAGAGTCCTATCATCAGCCTTGATCCCCTGACCCTGCAACCACTGATCACTGCGTATGTTCAGGAGAAGACAGATATTCTGGCAGAAAGGACTGTGGAAAAAGCACTCTCATAGCAAAAATGAAGGGATTTTTGAAACTGTAATTAGTACACGAGATCTGTTGATTCTGAGTTAATCAAAAGGGAGATTATTTTAAGTGGACCTGAATTAACCTGGTGAAAGCCCTTAAGAGAGGGACGGGGGTCTCTCCCTGTGATTACAGACTCTGTCCCTAACTCGCCTTGAAGAAGCAAGCCCCTACAATTCTACACTGCAGGAACATCAGTTCTTTCACAGCCTGAAGGAGCTTGGAAGCTCTTTTCTCAGTGTGGCCAGTACCTTGATTGCGGTCTTGTGAGACGTTAAGCAGAGAACCCAATTAAGCTATGCCTCGATTTCTGCCCCACAGGAACAGAAAGATAATAAATGGGTGTCGTTTTTAAGCCTCTAAATTGGTGTAGTGTGTTACAAAGCAATAGAAAACTAATATACTGCCTCTCCTCCCATAACTTTGTGAAGGGTAATGGTGAGTTATTTTAGTTTGGATTTTGGGTGGGGGTGAGAATAGTGCTGGTACTTTCCACTATTTTTATACCTCTGATGTCTAAGACAAATTGAGTCAGGGGACTATTCAGCATAAGCTTAGTTAACAAAGATATCACTTGTTAATATGATCATTACTGATCTTTGGGGGCATAGCTGCTTTGAAAACCCCCAAAAGCAGAAAATAAACCTAGGTTGTGGTTTATTTGTAAAACATACATGATTTAAACATACTGTGTCATCCAAATCCTCCAGCAACTCTGTAAGGTAGTATTAACCCCACTTGAGGATGCAGTAACCAAGATGTAGAGAGGAAAATCCACTTAATCAATGCCATTTAGCTGTTGAGAAAAATTGTTGAAAACACAGCTGTGTACCCATTTGATATGTTACTCCCCCCGTCAGGTATTATTAATTCTCTAGGTGAATACACCTTTGTATGATATATTAGTTTTCCATTGTTCTGTTGATGAAATCCATTTTCTTATGGTTATAGGGCTGAGGGCCCCAGTTTCCTTCTGGCTCTTATTTGGAGATTGCTCTCAGTTCCTGGAGGCTGCCTGCCGTTCCTAAAGGCCACTCACAGTTCCTAGAGGCTCCTGCAGTTTCTTTCCACATGGACATTTGCAACATGGCTGTTCCTTTCTTTGAGCCAGCCAGGAGCACCTGCTAGAAAGACGGAGTATTCTTATGATGCAACCTAACTATGGGAGTGATGTCTCATTACCTTAGCTATATTCTATTGATTAGAAGCAAGTGTCATGCCCTGCCTACCCTCAAGGGGCAGTGATGGCTTTTAAGTTCTTCACTGAGGTCCCCATTAGTAGGGCATTAATTCTGTTGGCACTCTTTGTCATCCTTAAGGTCAATTTTTTTTTGCAGGTTTTAATGGTTCCTTGTAATTGGCAAAGAGAACCAGTCAGCTGCAGAAGACAGAGAGCTCCTGCTGAAGACGTGAGGATTTACAGTGTTTGATCTTCCCTAATCAACAGTAAGTTATTAATACTCCAATACTCTATTTTTGCAAAGCCCTGAGAAACATCCTTAAGCACTCTAGCCTGTTGTAAGGAAGGTAGGGGGAAGAGGGCTCTGCAAAGAGAACAGGAAGAAGGGACCCAGTTTTCAAGTAATCAGATGAAGGCTTAGTTCCTTCAACCTGGAGACAAAGTCCAAATTAATTTGCATGATTTTTTTTCCCTGTGAATGAAAAATACTTGAAAGTAGACAAGTAATTATTTCATCTGGGTCACTGACTAAAATACTATTTTTATTAATACATTGTCTCCATTTGAATGTGTGGCTTTTTGGCCTGGCATGTATAGAGGATATATTCAGCATATAAAACTCATCATCTGCATGTTTCTAGAGCCTCCTCAAAGCCCTGAGGAGCACGGGGTAGTAGATCAGCAAGAATCCAGGGTTTTGGAGTCAGATCCCAGATTGAATTTTAGCCTGCCCCTTGCTAACTCTGTGCTACTGAGCAAATTATTTCTTCTTTTGTGAGCTTTAGATCTTTCATTTGTAAAATGAACTTAATAATACCCAAATTGAAGATCAAAAGAATGGATATTTATGAAAGAGCTTATAAAGTAGAAGTGCTCTATATATGAAGTACCATTGGATTATCAAACCATGGTAGTTTTTTTCATTGAAGTTTTGAGTAAAGTAAAAAAAACATATAGAGACAGAGTTTCGCTCTTGTTCCCCAGGCTGGAGTGCAATGGCACCATCTTGGCTCACTGTAACCTCTGCCTCCTGGGTTCAAGCAATTCTCCTGCCTCAGCCTCCCAAGTAACCGGGATTACAGGCACACGCCACCCTACCTGGCTAATTTTGTATTTTTAGTAGAGATGGGGTTTCTCCATGTTGGTCAGGCTGGCCTCAAACTCCTGACCTCAGGTTATACGCTCACTTCGGCCTCCCAAAGTGCTGGGATTATAGGCATGAGCCACTGCGCCAGGCCCTTAGTCAAGGGATATTTTTATCTGACAGTGTCAGTATAGAAAATCACAATGCTTTTCCTTAGACTCTAGAGTGCTAGGCAGTAAGGACATTGATTTGCCCCAATGTAATAATGCTTATATTTCACATATTTTGAACTTCATAAGATTTCTACAGTGCTCTGCGAGGATTTGTACAAAAAATAATCAACAGACTTCAGAGAAATTGCCATAAACACATAATGGGAAAACAGGTGCTGTTTAGGGGAAAAAGCTTTACTTGTTAGTGGACAAAAATTATATGCAGGAAGCTTGTATAACATGACAATTTTTTCTGTTTCCAGAAAATTTATCCTTTGATCATAGAATAAAGAGCAGGACCAGGATAAAAGCTGAGAGTCTTACATTGATTTTCTTCCATGGGACCAGGGAGCTTCTTGATAGTTGAAGGAAGGATTCTTTAATATCCCCTCTTCTGCTTTTGTTCTAGTTTCTGATGAATTTGGCCACAGGAAAGTAGTGAATCTTGCTGTCTACAGATATAGCTGATTTTAGCATGAGTTAAAGAATTCAGCCTAAAGAAAAAGTGAGATGAGGAGATTAAAGTTCAATTAATATCATTTTCTTTATTCCAATGCAGTTGAGACTAGGGCCTTTTTGCCAGCACATCCTTGGAGACTTTCTCCAGTTGATTTTCAAATAATTGGCCTCTCCTTATTTCTCTTAGGCGTTCATTCTACCATGTAATGGAGCTGACTCTTAGGATGTTCTTGAGATCATATTATTGTGTACAGTTTCTTCATACATTTTCCTCTATTTAATTTCATGTCTATAAATAAATCAGTAAGAATTAAAAAAGGAGAAGAAAGTAGATAGGAAATGGACCAGACAGGGAGGAGCAGTTGTTGGTTGGTGGGAGGAGGGAGAGGAGGCAGGACCTGTGATAGTGAAGGGCTAGTTGGGGGAAAATGGCTCTCAGTGGGTCTGAGGAGGCAGCAGCAGCTCAGGATTAACAGCGAATTTCCCTCCTAATTTTGAGCTCCCTCCGAGCTGAAGTGTTCCTCAGGATGTTTACTTCAGTAATCTATGGATTTGATCAGTTTTCCGATTGTTAACTTCCAATCGATACTGAATCCATTACAACATTCCATAGCTATCCATGTTAGCCTGCACAACCCAAGTGTTTAGCATCCGTCCCGGGGACTGGAGAGTGAGGGTGAGGAAGATAGCCTCTCTTCTACATTTTGACTTAGCCAGTGCTTTTCCTACAGACTCAACCCATCCCCTCCTCTAGTTTACATTCCCGTGTTGCTCTGCTGTGGAATGCTGGCTTACAAAGTAGTAAATTTCTGAAGGAAACACAAGAGGGCAGACTCACAGCATATAAGAGGGCTCCAGAGCCCGAACAGAACCAGAATCATCCCCACTGTACCTCTCAGGGCAGTCAAGAATAGAGATTCCAGATGGATGCTGGAAAGACAAAGGTAACACATGGCATCCTTAGGTTCCCTTGTAAAAAGATATCCACAAGAAATATTCAAAGAACTGTTAATATCAGCCAAAGGTAAGCGTGCTTTAAACATTTAAGTTACGCTCTGCTTTCCATTGTTACTGGACCCCAAAGCCAACTGTAGCTGCCCTCAATGACTTGCCATTATTGCCCTTGGAATAAAACTCACAATCATCCACATGAACCACGGGACTCTGCCTGATCAGGTCCTTGTTGTGCTCTCTGGCCCCACATCTGGCCAGTCTTGCCTGCATTCTGGCCACACGCACCAACATCCATTTCCTTGAAAACATCAGCCTCTTTATGCTATGGGGCCCCCGTATGCTGAATCAATCCCCACTCACCTCTCGTACCATCTCGATTATCCCATCTTCAGGGAAAGCTCCTCTGACCACCTTGCTCACAGACTAGGTCAGTCCCCTGTTGCGAGCTCTCACAGGACTTGGCATCTAGAGAAGGTGTAATTAAACACATAATCTCATGGTACACAGGTAAGGGTATTCACTTCCCTGGACTGTAAACTACTGGAGGACAGATACCTGGTCTGCTTTGCTCCTCTGTACCTCCAGAGCCTGTTAGTGTTTGGTGCATACTGGAAACTCACCCCTTTCTCCAGGAAAAATGGCACTGTAGCTTACAGCCCATGCTCAGAAAAAGGGCTATTTATAGCAGGGTGCAACCCCTCCAGGAATGGCCAGGGAATGACCCCAGGATGCAGTGGCCTATGGTGGTGGTGGTTCAAAGTGATTTGAACAACTAACATCTCTTGTTTAGATGGATTAAAAGAAGCCTTTTCAAATGGGAAACTAGTTTGTTGCCAGTTTAAGTCATCAAAGCAATACTCTAATGGTCTCACAGGTAACTTCTGGTGGATTCCTGAGTTTATTAAACACGTGATCAGAAATATATACCCCTTCATGCTGTTAAAACACCTTTATAAATGAATTCCCAATCTCTTGAGTATTTTGTCTGCTTTCCCTGACTTCTTAGTCTACACCTAGATAAGTGTTTTTTCTCATTTAAATTGTTAACCCACTGAGAAGTGAAGACATCTTTGTTTCTCTTTGTTTCTTTACAGCAGCTGGTGCATTGTTAAATAATGCTTACAATAATACTTAAAAATAACAAGTAGCATACGTCTTGGGAAAATTAAAAGGCTCTTAGAGTACCTTTTTGTTTTTCTTATATAGTGGGAAGCTCACTGGGATAATTAAGTCCAGTTAAATGTGGATAAGGAGGGTGAAGAGACTCAGTGGTGTTCCTAGATAAGCACAAGTCAGCTGTTATCCAGAAACTGCATCATCCAAAGGCACCAGTTCCTTTTACTGGTGAACAGGAAGCCTGTGGTTTCAAAGTCACTGAGACACACTAATACACTAGTAATTTTGGAATAAAGGAGACTCTTCCAGCGGCCTTGTTAGGGAAGGGGGCCATGAAGATTGGAGAAATGGGAGTGAATAGTATTAAAGGCGTGAGAGGAAGACATGGGGACTGAAAAGTGTCTAAGCGGGACCGTGACACCATCATCATCACCTTGTGTTAAGTTGGTGAGGAGCTTCCCACGCAGTCTTGGCTGGTGTTGGGGACACAAGAAGGCAGCACAGAAGCAGGAGTTCATGTCCCCAACTTTTCTGTAAGTCCTGAGTAGGAATGAATAGGTCAGTAGCAGCTGATACTATAACAGCCCAAACTGAACCACCAATATTAAGACACATGGGCCCAAGAGGAGGTGACTAGGGAGGGAGAGAGATCCAGGATTTTACCTTTAAAGTCCTTCTTCACTCCCATCCCGGGGTGGCAGGGTGGAGTGGGGGTGGGGTCTCTTCTCAGCAGGATTCCTCCTGCTCTTGCTGCATGTTTGCTAGCAGCTCTTGCTGTCTCGGTTGGCAACTGAGGTTTCACTGCTTCTGGTGGTCAGTATCATGAGTGCGTCTTTGCAGTTAGATTAAGGAGACTGTGGTTCATCTTCTGCCACTGTCTTGGCCACCTCAGTGCATGGTACAGATATAGTTGCTGTACAAATCTTACATTTGAAAATAGCCTTGCTCTTTATTTAAGTCACACATGTAGAAGTCATTGGGTGCACCCTACCAATCCCTCCTGATATCATTTGGTCCTAATGCCAACCTCTTAACTGAATGGCTCTGCATTGTCACACCTGGCTACTTTTTACAGACATCGGAATATTTGCAGATATCAGAAATCATAGCATGCTTTTCTTGGAATCAACTATAACTGTAAAATTTTCATTACTTTTTCTTCTCTCAACGTTCAAACAATGCTGTAGTTGTCTGTGTAAACACTGGTTATTGATGATGCTGGTGGTCCAGCTTCATTTCCTGCTGTGTGCTTTCATTGGCCTCCTTTCTGGGTCATGTTGTTGGCCTCTTGCTGTGTGTTCCTGGCTTCTGGGCCATATGGGTGGTCTGAGATAGCTCTTGTATTTCCTTACTGGACTCTGCAAAGCTTTTTAAGATTTTTGGGCTCCGTGGAATTACTTTGTTCCTGCTGCTTTCTGAAATAAATCCATAATCATGCCTGTTCCATTATCCTCTGATTTAAAAATTTAGGTGCATAGTCCAGAGCCAAGATGAAGTGTTTTTTAAACTAAAAATTTACTAGGAAGCCAAGCAAGAGAAAATTGTGGTATCTTCAATTTCAGCTGTTAGGTAGTATAACAAACTGGAAGAAGAACTGAAATAGATGTTAATCTGTCCTTTGCTACTACATGGCCAAATTACCTTGAACTAGTCATCTTAACTTTTGTGATCACTGTTTCTTCATCTATAAAATGAAAAGATTACAATAAATGGACCAATTTGAAGGCCCTTATTGGCTCTAACATTCTAGGGAGACATAACACACAAACCTCAAAGGCTTATAGAGGAATGGAACTGTTCTAGTCCAGTGGGAAATCTGGACATGACTAATGTAAAGATCATTAGAAGGTGGAATAATTATGAGATGATCCTCTCCATGACAAGGAGTCTCATGCATCAGGTTACTGTGTGAGAAGCTATTACACAAGGCAAGTAGAAGAGAAAACAGGAGGAAAGTAAAAAACAAAGTACTTAGTCTGTACAGTAAGCATAAAGTAGTGCTAAGCACTTGGTAAAAATTATAATTTTCACAACTGCCTAGGTAGACATGATAATCGTCACTCAGCAAATGAGAAAATGAGGACTAGGAAGGTTAAATAAATTGCCCATGTTTAAGTAAATTGACTAAGATGATAAGATACACCAAAAGTAATTTGTATATCTCAGATTAAAATCCAGATTTTTCTGATCCCAAAGTTTCTCTTTCCAAACGCTATGTAAAACAAAATGAAAAACAAAGCTCTATTTAAAACATTACAAAAAATAAGAACAAACTCCACTCCCTCAAACTTGGATTTATGGCAAATGTTAATGCAAGTGATTCTACAAAGGATTTAGACAGATGTCAATAGGAGAGAAATGCTGCCTTATTTTTGTAGTAGGGGAGACTCCTGGAGGAGATGGTCTTCTGAGAGCCTTTTTCAAGTTTCTATCATTATTGCTGAAGGACTTTCTTTGCAGTGAGACTGTATCATCATCATCATTATCATCACACATGAAGTAAAATGTATGAGTATAGTTCTTTCCCCCATGCTGTAAAAACTGCCCTCTTTTACTGCCTGGACAAATGTGGACTGACTAAACTACAAGGAGTTGCCCACGAATGATGAAGAGACTGACAGCAGGAGGAAGAGTTTGGAAAAAGGCAAGTTCTATGGCCTGCCTGCTATACCTGTGTGGAAGGCAGAGATTCACCGATCCACAGCAAGTTCTCCAGGAAGTGTACTCCAGCTGGCCTTGACTTCTGGCTCCTCCACAGGGTCTGGCTTGACTCGAGAGCACATGATGTAGTCTGTGCAGGCCAGGCAGGAAAAGCTACCACATCCCTAGGGATACGGAGACTTTAGGACTACCTCATGCTTTCTGCTTAGCAGTTAGGTTTAGTAGAATGCAGAAGTTCTTAACCTTCAGGGAGCATCAGAATCCCCTGGGGGACTTGTTAACGTTCAGGTAATTGGGTTCTACTTCCAGAGTTTCTTATTCATTAGTTCTGGGGTGGGTCCCACACTTTGCATTTCTAACAAGTTCTTAGGTAAGGTTGAGAACCACTGGTCTGCTGGCTTACCTGGTGTAGGGAGGGCTGCAGGAAGTTTCATGGAGGGTTGTATGAAGGGAGTTGGAGTCACCTGCATCCATCCACAGACTAGCTCTGGCTGAGTAGGAAAAAATCATGCTCATGTCAGTATCAAGTCATATGAGAGCATCACTCTCGCTGCCTGTCCCTTCCTGGGACACAGTGGCTCTGCTACATGCCCCGACATTGCCCCCAAGTCCCTCACCTTCATTCTTGACCCAACTCCTACCTGCTATCTACCGGAAGGAGTTGAGAGTGAATAGGGTTGGTTAGTTGACCAGTCCTATGTGTAAGATACAGCAATTTTACCACTCGTGCTGGAAAGTTTGGAGCTTTTCTCATTGATCACTTGAAAAACTTCATTTGCTTTCCTTTTTGTATATACAAATATCAGAAGGGTGCAGTTTGCTTATTCTACCTCCGTATCTGTTCATAGACAGTTGATGCTATCTGCAAAGCCCACTTAAATCTGTAAAGTAAATTCTTCTATCTTTTACCCAGATGCATGCCTCTGTCAACAATCCTTAACCAATATGCTGGTTCTGGGTCTAGAACGAAGGGCTCCATGAACACTTGACTAGTCATGCATGCTCAGCTAGTATACACTTTGAGATGTTTTTTGTATCAGCAAGGTGACATTGTATTGAGTTATACAATGCCTTTAGGCTGGTCCTCTGTGTCATTGGTTACTCTTGTAGAAGCCATAGATTTCTCACGTCAGAGAAGCTAGGCAGAGGCACCTTACATAGAGCTCGAGAACCAGAAGAAACCCAGGGACAAGCTGGGCTAGCATAAGATTGTCCAGGGCTGGGGTGCTGGGCCATGGGAATGGATGCATAACTTTGGTCTCGGAAACATCATGCTCTTCTGAATTAGTTGAGAATATCTGATTTCACATAACAGGAAACCAACTGAGCTATTGTAAAATGGAGATGGGCATCTATCATAAAGATGGGAGAAAAATGACTCAGAGGCTAAGGAAAGCAGTTGAGCTGAAAGGAGCTGGAACCAGAAAAGGGAAAAGTGTCAGGAATCCAGGGAAGCCTCTTTGTGCCTCTCACATGTCTGTTTTGTTCTGTTCACCTGCTTCATTTGTCTATGTCTACAGAAGGGCTCCCTTTGCTGGTAGTCACATGGCAGAAGGGGCTAAGCCACAGCTATCCAGATTACATCCCTGTAATCCACAGGGATAACTTCTGATCTCTATCCTCATGAAAAGGATTCCCATTGGTCCAGCTTGGGCATTAGACTGTGTTAATTACTACTCTTGGTCCCAATTCTTTGCTACCCTTTCAAATAATGATATATCCACAGTATTTGCATGGCCTTTTGGTGGATAGATGGCAGTGATGAGACTGTTATAGGATGTTGGGAGAATGGTAATTCATGTGCCAGCAAACATTTTGTAAAACTATTACCTGTGGAATCTGGAAAACAGAAAGTGTTCTAAATAAACTTGAGCTTCACGTTAGTCAGTTTGAAAGCAGAATTTGAAAGTATGTGCCGGTTGCTACATGTACATTTGATAAAGTAGTACAAGAAAGGGATTAGCTCCAGGAAAGGTTTACAATCAGTTTCAGATGAATATAGAGATTCCAGAAATGCTGAACTCTCAGGTTGGAAAATGAAACTGCAACTGTCTCAAAGGTGTGGCCATTAAATCACAGGTTTAGGATTGAGACCTCATTCAGAGTACTGCCATTAAGACACAGTCTCAGAGCAAATAAAAGTCATAACCTTTGTTAACACTTCTGAAAAGACCTTGGGGTTACTAAGTAGACAAAAGGCATTGTGAGAAATATTAGGGATGTGGTCCCACCTAAGCGCAATAGAACAGATGCTTCCCCTGCCCCACCCAGATTCCCTTGACCAGACTGATATGGTTAGTCCTCAGCTGCTGTAGGTGCTGGCTGCTAATGGCTCGCACCTGTGCTCCTCCACACATACTTGCCCTTAGCGGACCAGATGGGTCCTGACCTCCCTTTGGCCTAATGCCTCACCATCCACTGGCCTTTCCACAAATAATTCCCAATGATTTCAAACTTAGATTAAGAAGGCAGAGTTTTAAATGGAAGCCTAAAGCAGCACTAGAAGTGAAATGGTCAGGCTGGGTGCGGTGGCTCACGCCTATAATCCCAGCACTGTGGGAGGCTGAGGTGGGTGGATCATGAGGTCAAGAGATTGAGACCATCCTGGTCAACATGGTGAAACCCCGTCTCTACTAAAAATACAAAAATTAGCTGGGCATGGTGGTGCATGCCTGTAGTCCCAACTACTCAGGAGGCTAAGGCAAGAGAATTGCTTGAACCCATGAGGTGGAAGTTGAAGTGAGCCAAGATTGCGCCATTGCACTCCAGCCTGGGTAACAAGAGCGAAAATCCGTATCAAAAAAAAGAAAAAAAGAAAAAAAAAGAAGTGAAATGGTCACTGAAGTAGGGAAAGGGGATCCTGCTTTATGTACATTACTGAATTTATGAAATCCCAGAACTATGTCATTGTTCTACAGTGTTTAAGCAACTTTGCTCCATGTGATGTAGATAAAAATCATACTCAAGTTGCAGGCATCATCCTTTCCCCCGTTTTCCCTGAGATTTTTGCTGAAGTTTGAATGAGAATAGGAAAAGTGCCGAATATTACATTATACAGAAGACTTATCAGAAAGTCAGCTCACAAAGCCTCAGTGACTATAACAAAAGGCAACTGATAAGAATAGCAAGAAAGGGGAGTCATTACTGCCCAAAATACCTTGACAGGTGAATGTGGCTGACCTTCTGATGGAGAGCTCTGAAAATTGTAAAAATTGTAAAAATGTGCAGCTCTACTCAATCTAAAGTAGTAGCTTTTTTTTTTTTTAGTTCTGATTATGACACAGGCACCAAGGCTCTCACTACATTTCTTCCAGTAGCAGCTGATGTGGAGGAAAGCCATTGTTCCCAGGAGCCCCTTGAGAAAGGACTGCCCGAGGCCTTCTCAATCTGGTCCTCAGTACCCCAGCTCTTCAGTCTCTTATCTCACGACTCTCCCCCTGGGTACCATCTTCACTCCTGTCTTGGTTCACTTCCTAATGGGCCAGGAGTGCACTAGACCACGCCATTCGCCTGTCTTCTCTGGTCAAATCATTCTTCAATTCCAAAGATACCTAATTTAATTCTTCTTTTTTTTTTTTTGAGACTGTCTTGTTCTGTTGCCCAGGCTAGAGTACAGGGGCGCAATCTCAGCTCACTGCAACCTCCACCTCCTGGGTTCAAGCAATTCTAGTGCCTCAGCCTCCCATGCAGCTGGGATTACAAGTGAGCATCGCCACTCCCAGCTAATTTTTGTATTTTTAGTAGAGATGGGGTTTTGCTATGTTTGCCACGCTGTTCTCAAACTAGTGACCTCAAGGCCTGCTTTGGCCTTCCAAGTTTTGGGATTACAGGCCTAATTTAGTTCTTTAAGTAAAGCAAAGTGATCCCTGTTCTGAGCTCTCTTGAAATATTGCATGCACATTACAGCTTTTCTGATGGCTTTGCATTGCATGTAAGATAAAATACAAAATCTTGCCCATGTCTTGCAGTGCCTGAATCACCTGCTTTGACTTCCTTTTCATGGATCATTTCATGATTTGCCTCCATGTCTTACAAGGCTGTAGCTGGCTTCTTTCTATCCCTCTAAAACACAGAAGCTCCAGGGCCTTTGTCTATCTCTTCCTCTTAACCTACAATTGGGCTATTCCTATTCTTCCTTTGTTCAATTTCTACTTACTTTTCTGACAGCTAGTGACACTTAGATGCAGCCTTGCAGAGTGGTTAGTGGTAGGGACTTCATAGGCAAAATGACTGGATTTGTGTCTGACTTCTACCACTTACAATGTTGGAGAAATCTAACTAACTTTTCCAAGTACTGTCATAAAATTAAACAGAGCAATTAGGCAGAAAAAACCCCAAGCCCCCAAATCTATTATCAACATTTACAATAATTGATAAGGTATCTCCATGAACCCTAAATATGAGTAGGTGGGGACAAACCACCGATCCTTCAAGACCTGAATTGTATCAAAGCTGTGCTGATGAAAGCAAAGGAAAGCAATGGGGCATCTCATGTATGTCACAGTCCCCCAGACAATCAGACAGCTTTTCACTGGAAACCTTGAGAGCAATTGCCAAACTTGGAGTTTTACAGATTCTGCTAGCAGGGTGTGCAAGTGGTCAGATCCGAAGGGGCCTGAGAGTCTGGACCCCACGAATGCTTAAAACAAACCAGACAAAACTCCCTTTTAAGGCAAAGCTCCGCAGTGAGTAGAAACTGCTTGGAATAAGATTCAAAGTGACTAGTACAGAGTCAATAGAGATAAAGAAAAAAAACAAGTTTACACAAAAGTAGGGGAGGAGTCCAGAACTGGATCGTAAAGAAAACATATCATGAACACTTCACAAAAAGAGCAGAAGAGGGAGCTCTAGAGCCATGAAGTTAGGAAGGAAAATAACCAAATTTCACATAAAAATGAACAACAAAAAGGATATAAAATTCCATAAAAAGATGTCAAAAATTGAAAAAAACAAGAAATAAGGAGAGCAACAACATTCCAACAAACAATTAAAATGTGCCAGAAGAAACGTGTTTACAAAACTGATGGGAACATATTCTCAAGTGCAGAAAGAAAATGGGAGGAAGAGCTTGCCAGCATAGAGATGCGACTGCTAGAGAAGGCGTTCTGGGAAGGGGATCACAAAGGAAGTTTTGGGTCTTTTCTAATCCTTTCCCTTGTGGAGAAGCAGGCAGAGCAAGCTCTGGGTGCCATATTGCCCAGAGGATTATTTCGAAGAAAGTAACTGGCAGTGATCACCATCCAAGAGAATGCAGAGCAGAGAGCATGATTTTGCATGGTTGATGGAGCCAAGACTATAATAGAGCAAAGAGCCTAAGAGCTGAGCAGAGTTCAACCAGGTCATAAACCAAGCAGTACAACAGCCAGCAGGAAGTGATTCAGGAAACTATCCACAAATGGCTTGGAAACCGTTTCAACCTCCATTGAGTGGTCAGCATATGCGCAGCCCTCAGACACATCAAGCTGGTTTAAAGTTACAGAGCATGCAACAACATTCATGGATGGATTAATGCCTAAAAAGGAGGGAGGATATTTTGGAGCAGAACAAGAACACTAGCATAGTAAAATTTTAGATTTGCAATGGGCAAACGAGCCTAATGAGGTGGGTCTACAGCAGAGGTCTCTACTTTGAGCACCATCTTGTTTCCTTCCATCTCACTCACTTTAGATCTCCCACTTTAGAAGTCACACAGCCTCATTGTGACTTTCAATTCTCTACCGTATGATTTTTCTGTATTCTCACTGTACTCAGGTCCTTCTTTTTCTTCTCATCCATGTAGGTTCCTTGGTTCTTTCTGTTCACTTACTTGCAAACCTCATGGATGCCAGCCCTTCACTCCATTGTTCTCAAAGAGCAACCCTGACTCTGGCAGACCTCTCCATAGGTCAATAATTACCCAGTGTCTTTTTCCAGCTCTAACCTTTCCTAGCAATTCCATCTGCTTTCCTGACATTTCCACTTGGATGTCTCAAAGACAGCTCAACTCTAACTTACCAAAACAACATTGACTTTCCCCTCTCGCCTACTTTTTCCAATCTTCTTCATGTCGATAAACAATGCTGCATTTACCAATTAGCCAAGCCCAAAACTAGTTCTTCTCTGTCCCTCAAACACCACATTTAATCTGTCAGTACATTGTGCGGTGTCATATGCTGAGTCCATTTAATCTATTATCAGTGTATTCTGTGGAACATACACTGAATCCATTGACCCCTCTGTACCTCGATGAAACACCCCTAGCACAACAATAGCTTTCCAACATCTTCTAAAGTTGCCTTCTACCTAGATTCATTTGCAAACAGTAGCTGGAGTACTCAATTACAGTATAGATTAATATAGATCATGTCACTCCCCTGGGTAAAACCCTCCGTGCTTTCTGATTGTGCTTAGAATAAAATCTTGAATGAAGCTTTCATGCACCTGACTAATCTGGCCAGTTTACCTCTCTGGCCTACTTATCCCACCTCCCACTGTATCCTGGTCACACCAGTCCTCTGGGACAGCTAGAAACCGTCAAATGTGTTCTGACCTGAGGGCCTTTAGGACAAAGAAGGAATGAATCATACTTGCTATGGAGGAGCAGAGTGTGGTGCTGGGGAATCTCTAGTGGGGAGGCCTGAGCTCGTCTGGGGAGGCAGGAAGGCTGAGATGTGAAGATCAAGCTGGAATGGTAACTATGGGCAGAGCTGCAGAAGAAAGTACAAGATGGAAAGAAGAGCGTGTGCAAAGGCCTTGTGTCTGATGGGATGGTAGTATGTTTGAGCAGGCAGATGAGTGTCTCAAGTAGTAGAATATGTCAGTGATCTGGGCAGAGGCCAGATCCTTTAGGGTCTTAAAGGCCATATCAAGGGTGATTTCACTGGGTCTAGCATACTTATAAGACTGGCTGTTAACTAATATTCCACTCTTAGCAATTCATTCTTTAGACTAGGGCTTGATCCCAATTGAAATATAAAAATACAGAGGAGGACATTCCAATGATATCCTGGTGTAGATGATGTCTCTCTGAGTAGATTGAAAGCGGGGTTGCAGGGGGAAAGAGGCTTTCTCTTTTGAGAGCCCTGAGGGAAAGACACAAAATACTGGGGGCTACTTTTCAATTTTGTCCACAGAAGCCCTTGTAGCAATGCCTCAGTGGGAACGGGAGAACGAAATGTCTTCCAGTTGCTCCAGAGAGCAAGGAACTCACAGATAGAACCTGTGGGTCGGGAAACAGTGGACTCAGAGCTGCCTCTGTGTGGTTTCTATTTTCAGAACTCATGGGAGAGAGGAAACAGGTATCCCTTAGAGCTCATGAGCATTTGAAAATGAGAATGACGTTAGATTTGGGCCAAGTTAGTGGATTTGATGAGCAATTACAGACACATTATGATTCTAGGCAACATCCTCTTACTCCCTTTGCTTCTTTGATTAGTAAGTATTTGCCTTCTTTTTTCTTCTTTGGTTACATCTGTCTTTCACTTGCTTTCCCATTTGTGCTTCACTCTTGATCCTGCCTTTCCTCTTATTTTGCAAGTGGAATTGCTAAACAGTTGCTCACTCTATGTTTCCAAAACCCTAGCTTGACCACCAGCCTTTAATCTCCAAATCTTATTTCTGGCCACAGATAGAAGACTCGTGGATTCACACATGCTTCCCCATCAACTGCAGTAATAGTTGAAAGCTTCTCCCTTTAAGACAGATCTCTGTTGTCTTCTTCTTTTCCCCTGTGTGAATCTATTTTCCCCTATGTGAATCTGTTTTCCAAAACTCAGCTCCTTTTTAGGCCTTAGAGCTTTTGAGTCAACGACAAAACTTCTTTCCATTCCCTGAAAACCAATGTCAGGGAGAGGCTGTCCCAAGTGCCCTTGGCTCAGACCTGCCAGTCCAGTGAGATGGGCTGGCAGGAGGCCGACAGCTTCCTTTAATGGGCAGGATGTATTTTCTAGTGATTGATCACTTCCTCCATAAATTATGGATATACGTCTCTGCTGAGGCCAATGACTTATCAAGAAGCCATCTGAGAAGTAAATCCCTTCTCTCACCATTCTTTGGGCAGTGCAGTACTGACATTGTTCAAGTCATAGAGAAATACAAGGCTTTGCAGGAATGATACTTTCCTAAAAAGCAAATTTTCACTTGTTAAAGCCTCAGCAGAGCAGGATTTGCGGGGACGTGCAACTTCAGTCTGGGCAGCCTTGCTTCCTTCAACTCATTTAGGAGGGAGCCTGGCTGGGATCAGAGCAGGCTTGAATTAGAATGAAGTGTGTGATTTGAAATGAATGACTTTTGGTTTGTTATTATTTTTTGGCAAAAGGGTGTTTATTTGTGGGCTCATGCAGAAGGGATGGGAAAGAGAGAGAATACATAGCAGAGAGTTAAGGGAGATCACAAGGGAGTCATTGTAATGGGGACTCTGTGAGACCACAGGCTCGAGCAATTTCCCTTTGGGACCTAGGAGAACAAATGCGGCATGGAATTGAAAATAGATCATTTTCTCAATTTTTGGGAGAACCCCTCTGGCACCTTCAGTACTGGCATATTAGGGAATAATATCTTAGTCACAGACCCTGGTGTTCTCATGAGCATAAGACATGAGAAATATTAGAACAGATGTGTGAATCAACAGCCCAGGATTCATTCTTCTGTAGCCAACCCAGCATTGAAGATGTGGGTGGTGATTGACAGCTGCAGAGACCCCATAAGCCAAGAGATCTGAGGTCTGAGTCTTGACTCTGCTGCTTCTCTTAACCTCATGGGTGACTTTGAACATTTTCTCCTTTTTGTGTTTTCAATTTCTTATCCTTAAAATGAGGCATTTAGGGATAAAGGATCTTTTAGGTTCCTTCCAAATCTAGTATTTAATGTCATTCCCATTAGTCAACAGGGATTATTTTAAAATGTTAAAATCATGATTTCAGATTAGGCCAGGTGTCAAAAACTTCTCTACAGCTTCCCACTGAATGTGGGTAAATGCCGATGCCTCCATGCCCCACAAATCCTCACGGTCTTGCCCTTGCGCAGCCCCTGACCTCCCTACCAGCCAGCCATCCCTAGGGTACTTATGCTGCAGCTCCTTTCTTCTGCCAAGTTCATTCTCACCTTAGGGCCTTTGCAGATGCTGATCCCTCACCCTGGAAAGAACTTCCCAAGCTTTTCACACAGATAGATTCTTATCACCTAGCCTCAGTCCTGATGCCACCTTCTCAGAGACCCTCCCTTACCATAGCATAGATGAGGCCATCCCCACCCAGACATTCTCTATCCCATTCCCCTACTTTAGCATCCTCATAACCTTTCTATCTGCAGTAAACTCATTTATTTTATATTTATTTATTTGGTCTATCATTAGAGGGTAAACTTTATGAGAGCAGGACCCTTGGTTGTCCTACCATTACAGTCCCAGTGTCTAGCTTACCTCAGTTGTATGCAAACCATTATTGCTGGAAACAGCACAGACATTTCACTAGCAGTAGAACTAGCAAAGTCCAAAGTCTTTGACTATACCTTAAAAAGGGAGCCTTTTGAATTTTGTTCAGCTTTAGGAACATTTACTCTTTCTTAGTCTGAGTTATGAGGTTAGAAAGAGGTTTCCCCATCCCAATTCCTGCTAAAACTGAATAAGAATCCACATAATATTCAGTTTAAAATAGGAAAACAAGAAGTAACATGTATTGAGTACCTATGATGTACCAGGTATTGTGCTAGGCACTTTAGTGTGCATTCTTATTTACTTTCTGCAACTCTACCATGCAAGTATTATCACCTTGGTTTCATGTGAGGAAGCTGGAATTCAGTGGCATTCAGTCACTTTTCTATTGCTGCCCTTCTAAAAATTGTAGGGCTGGAGTTTCAAATCAGAAATACATGGTTAGAGGTTCATGATAATTTCTCTCCACATCACTGTCTTTTTATTGGTTGTCCCCAGGGTCACTCTCAGGTTTGATGACTCACTAGAAGACTCAAAGAACCTAGGCAAGTTGTTATACTCACGTTGCAGTTTATTACAGCAAAAGCACAAGTTTAAAATAAGCAAAGGCAAAAGGTGAATAAGACTGAGGCCACGAGAGAAGAGTTGTCCTCTCCCAGTAGAGCTGCTGGACAGCCCTTAATTATCCCAGCAAAAATATGTGACAACATGTGCAAAGTTTTGCCAATCAGAAAGCTCACTCGAGCCTTGGTGTCCAGGGTTTTTACTGGGGGTCAGCTGCATAAGCATGCAGAACCTCTGCTACTCAGTTTCTTGGGCACAAAATTGGAATAAGAATCTATCAGCCTAGAAAGTGGGAGACTTCATATAAAGCCACCACTTGGGGAGGCCAGGCCTGGGTATTCATCTGACTTGGGCGTCTAAGACCTAGTTTGAAGGGGTTGACTTGCTCTCCCTAAGCCATGACATGGAGACAGAAAGCATCAAAAGTGGAAGTGGAGAAGCTGAAGTTGCCTTTTGCTTTTATACATTTTTGTCCTGGTGTCAGTCAACCATGGGGTGAAAAGTATATTGGAAAGTATGCATGATTTTATGAATAATAACACCTGTGCTGTCATATTTATTTGTCTCAGCAACAACCAAAATTTGGTTATTGCTGTGTATGGAAACTAAAGACATCTGTCATAGCGTGATATGAACAGTGAGTCAGACCATTCATAATTTTGAAGCCATTTATCATAATATTGTTAATATATTGGCCTCATTTGGTGGCAGGATACCTAGATGTGATATGTTGCTTTCTAGATTTCCACTGCTGTTTTGTGTTAATTAGTAGCAACTTGGTCAAAGCTGAAGATGAAATATTATTTCAAGTTTGCTTGCATGAATTTAAATCACAATAAGCTAAAGTCCATATTGTACATTTTATAAAACTTTACTAAGCCAGAAAAGGGGAATTGTCTTGATGGTGGGAAATCTGATTCACTTTATTGAATGGGGACTGAGCATCCGTTTACTGGGAAGGAAGATTTTTCAGTTTCAAGTGGCAAACTATGTAGTCATTTAATATTTTTAGAGAACCAGATGGGTGCTCAGAGATTTGAGTAGGAGAAGTTTGTATTGATTGCTTAGTTTGAAATTATAAAGGCAGGTAAGGCAAACAGGTGCCTTTCTTTTAACATAATGTGTTTTTCCAACATTAATATTCTAACTTTACTGAATTATTGAACAGGAATAATAATTTTACATGATAATATATGGGCCGACCAATGTCATTCTCTCTAGGAATTAATAAATTGTATCTTTGAGTCTATGAACTAACACACTCTGAATACTGGCTGGATTTATTTTTCCTTGCTCCTTTTGGGCATATCAATTAACCCACAGCTGACATCCCACATAATGGGCATGAATACTTCAGCTGCCCAATTCCATAGAAGGGAGAGATGGGGGGTGTGTGGCATTTACCGATTTTTCAATAAATAGATACTGGAAGCTCATTTATTTTTGTAGCCAAAATTCAATTCTTATAACTATTATTATTTGTTTGGGTTTTGTTTGTTTTTGCCTTTTGGGACAAGGTCTCACTCTGTCACCTGAGCTGGAGTGCCATAACACCTGTGCTGTCATATTTATTTGTCTCAGCAACAACCAACATTTGGTTATTACTGTGTATGGAAACTAAAGACATCTGTCATAGCATGATGTGAACAGTGAGTCAGACCACTGTGCAATCACAGCTCACTGTAGCCTCAACCTACCAAGCTTAAGTGATCCTCCCACCTCAGCCTCCCGAGTAGCTGGGACTACAGGTGTATTCTACCATACCTGGCTAATTGTTAAAATTTTTTCATAGAAACAGGGTCTCATTATATTATGCAGGCTGGTCTTAAACTCCTGCGTTCGGGCAATTGTTCAGGTTTTGTTTATTAGTGAGCTTTGCCTCTTTTGCTTATCTGTGTGCTCTGACATAGCCTCATCAGCAAGTTGGGAGACATAGCACCATAGAGGGTCAGATTTTCAATGATCTTGGAGGTCTCCACACTTTCATTTTCCAGGTTGAAAAACTCTATTTCAGAGTTGTTTAAGGAAGGGATTAGCAAACTAACATCCTCAAGCCAAATCTAGCCTACCTCCTGTTTCTGTAAACAAAGTTTAATGGAACACAGTCATAATTCCTTTTTTGTCTTGCCTATGGCTGCTTTCACACTACAGCAGCAGAGTTGAGTAGTTGTGAAGTTGCACAGCTGTGACAGAAACTGTATGTTCCCCAAAGGTGCTGACCCCTGGGATAGACAATGTAATAACCTCCACTGATAAAGATACTGAACTTGTATTTGAAGTGTGCACCAGATGGGAGTAGTATTAAAGTGGGAAATATTCAGATTGTATTGGTTGTAAAGGTGTGTGTTTGAAGTGACTCTTCTGCACTTGTTCCCTGCTCAACCATGGAAGTTACCACCCAAGGATGGTAGAGAAGTTCCCGGGCTCCTTTCTGAGTCCCTCACAAAATTATGCTTGTTCTAAGCAGAATGAGACAGTCATGTGAACCTATTTCTCAAGAAAGTAGGACACAAGCCTGGCTGCACTGACCGCCTGCTGATTGTGGAGCCTCAGGCCTTGAGTGAACAAAGGCAGCAGCCAGGCAGGGTTACAGTGGGCCTTGGGTGAGACACAGTGCTGTGTTGGCTTCAGGTCCAACCCAGCACAGTCATAGTGGTGGTGGCCATAGGGGTGGTTATGCCACTCCACTCCCATCTTTATATACCTCATCACAGAGGGAGAGACTCCATTTGTTAGAAAGAAAGTAAAGGAAGAGAACAAGAGTCTCAGCCTGGTAATCCAGAGAAATTCTTTTGCACCTTATCACAGACCATCAAAGTAATAACTGAGTCTGCAAGGCTCACAGCATTACTGGGCTTGGGGTGACCCCCTAAAGCAGATACACTTTCGACAACAACACCCAACTCATTTCAAATATCTGGAAAGCCTTCCTAAGAAAGACAGGCACAAACAAACCCAGATTACAAAGATTACAACAGATACCTAACTCTTCAATGCCCAGACACATATGAATATTTGCAAGCATCAAGTCTATCCAGGAAAACATCTAATACAAAATGGGCAAAAAATCCGAATAGGTAGTTCTCAAAAGAAAACATACAAATGGCAAACAGGCAAATGAAAAAGTGCTCAACATCATTGATTGATTGTCAAGGAAATGCAAATCAAAACTGCAATGAGATACCATCTTAACCCAATTAGAATGAATTTTATCTGAAGTCAATCAATAACAAATGCTGGCGAGAAGGTGGAGAAAAGGGAACCCTTATATACTGTTGGTGGGAATGTAGATTAGGATAACTGCTACTGAGAACAGTTTGGAGCTTTCTCAAAAAACTAGTAATACGGCTACCATATGATCTAGCAATATCACGCCTAGGTATATACCCAAAGAAAAGGAAATAAGTATATCAGAGATACCTGCATTTCCATGTGCGTTGTAGCACTATTTACAATAGCCAAGATTTGGAAGCAACCTAAGTGTCCAGCATCAATGATTGGATACACACAATGTGGTACCTATACATAATGGAGTGCTATTCAGTCATAAAAAAGAATGAGATCTTGTCATTTGTAACTACATGGATGGAACTGAAGGTGATTAAATTAAATGAAATAAGCCAAACATAGAAAGACAATCTTTTTATATTCTCACTTGTTTATGGGAGCTAAAAAATAAAATAATTGAACTAATGGAGCTAGAGAGTAGAAGGATGATTACTAGAGGATGGGAAGGGTAGTGGAGGTGTTGGTGTGAAGTGGGGATGGTTAATATATGTAAAAAATAGGAAGAATAAATAAGATCTAGTATTTGATAACACAACAGGGGAATTACAGTCAAAAATAATTTAATTGTACATTTAAAAATAACTAGAAGTAAAATTGGATTGTTTGTAACACAAAGGATATATGCTTGAGGGGTTGAATACCCCATTTACCCTAATGTGATTACTGTGCCTTGCATGCCTGTGTCAAAATATCTCACGTACCGTATAAGTAAATATGCCTACTATGTACCCACAAAAATTAAAAATGAAATTAAAAAAGGAGAAAAAAATATGGAGAATTTAAAATTCCAACCAGCATTTACTTGACTCTAAATCTCATAATTTTTCTCTTAATACATGTTTTTGGCCAGAAGTAAGAGATAAATAAGGGTGTACCTATATGCTTTTTACAAGAAATTCATTTCTCAGTATGTGGCTTATGCATAAAGGCAGTGGAATGGTTGTGTGGACTAATGATTAAGAATGAAGATCCTGACTTCAGATTACTGGGACTCATTGGGTATCACTGGACAAATTTATCACTGGACACATTTCTTAATTCCTTAGTGCCTAAGTTTCCCCATCTGTAAAAAAAGGAATAATAGTGGTATATGACTCACAGAGTTACTGTAAGAAATCCATGAGATAAAGAACTAGAATGGGGCCTGGCACATCATTAGCATTCATTAGATGTATACTGTTTTAAAAGTTATTAATAGATAAAGATTGGACTTGATGAGTGGTTCAAATATAGTGTGTGTACTTACATCACTTGGCATTACAAAAAATTACCTAGGCCTCGGATCTGATGAATATATCATGGGTATAGCCCCAACCTTTGTATTTTGAAAGAAAGTCTTTTCCTAAATAAGGCTACTACAAATCAGTGGGTAAAAATTTGATTAGCAGAACCATACATTCCCTTATATTTTTGAGATTCTGTGATTCTAAAGGGGAGTGCATATTGGCTGTTCAGAAAAAAACATTGTATATCATTAATTCTAAACGGGTGATACTGCCATCAAGGGGCAATAATTGGTTATTTTGGGAAAGGGATGATGAAAAAAATGTTGCTCTTTCAATCTGCAGCTATACATATAGTACATATACAGATATATGATATATCTGTAGTATCACAATTTTATTGGAGGGAGCAATTAGGAGAAAAAAATGTCTAAAAGGGCTCCTAAGAGAGATGATAATGAAGAAAAGATTGAAAAACACTGTTGTGAAAGAGTAGTTTTGACTTTAACCTTGAAGTAAAGATGCAAATTTCTTACCTGCCTTTCTGCTTGACTAACTCATACTAATGTTACTCTTGAGTTGTAAGTACTGGGTACAAGAAAAGAATCTTCAAGAGATGTGAAGATAGCTGTGGGCTGTGATTTAAAGTAGACATTTCATATTAGAGAGTTGTTTGTTTTTTCTTTGTCTTGTTTGTTTTTTATATCTGATAATTCTTTACTCTTTTCACTTACCCAGCTGCTGTATGAGTGGCCTAGAAAACAATATTGGACATAAGAGGCAATGAGCTCTCACAAACAGAGAAAATGGTTTTTCCTCTGGAAACGTGTATTAGAGTTTTCAGAAGTAAGCTGCAGAGAGGTTAGGCAAAAAGGATGTGGGAAATGCACATTAATCAAGACTCGATTGCTTATTTCTCAAACAGTTTAGTCACAATATAGTTGGAATTTTCTATTTCCACCAAAGGTTCTCACACTAAATATATTGAACAAGACTTTATAGGAATCTCTTCTATAGATTTATTTCATTACTCACAAGAACATCTACTTTTTAAAATGTCAGGCAGAGGGAACTTAGCTGATGAAACAGGTGTGTCTGCTTTTTAAGAATCATGGCATGTAAGTCTGTTCTCATGCAGCTATAAGGACATACCCAAGGCCGGGTAATTTATAAAGGAAAGAGGTTTAATTGACTCATAGTTCCACATGGCTGGGGAGGCCTCAGGAAACTTACAATCATGGTGGAAGGGGAAGCAAACACATCCTTCTCCACTAGGTGGCAGGCGAGAGAATAATGAGAACTGAATGAAGAAGGAAGCTCCTTATAAAACCATCAGATCTTGTAAGAACTTAACTATCATGAGAATAGAATGGGGAAAGCTGACCCCATGATTAAATTACCTCCCACCAGGCCCCTCTTATGACACATGGGGATAATGGGAACTACAGTTCAAGATGAGATTGGATGGGGACATAGCCAAATCATATCACATGGCAAAGACAAAGAGTCAAATGTCAGGTGTTATTAGAAATAAAAACAGTTCTTCCAGGGCATTTTTTTTTTCTATTCCATGTTTCTCAATCTCTGTCTTTCATTAAAATGATGGGCACAGTCAGGGTTTAGTTAGAGATAAACAGAGGCATTTGCAGAAGTTTTTGAGGATGCTGTGGGTCTAACAATGGCTGTTCTCAACAGAGGGAAATGTGGCTCTTCTAAGGTTCCTGTCTGGAAAGCAAGATGGTTCAGGGGAGACACTGCTGCCTTGGGCACTGGAAACCTTCACTTCCTCTAATTCTACCAGTGACTGAAGAGGGACCCTGGGCAAGTCACCTCACAATTTGGGACCTTATGGTTCTCATTATAAAAAAACTTGGGCCTGCTTATTTTCAAGGTCTTTTCCAACCTGTTTATATAAAGTAGAGCTTAATCTTTTCTCAACCTGGACACAAACAAGCTTCCTATGATGCAAGATAACATTGTTGCAAAGTAATCAAGTAGGAGCCCTTGAAAATGAGCACGCCCAAGTTTATTTTATAATAAGAACCATGAGATACCCTGTTACTATATGTTTATAATATATATTATATCATTAAATCCCACTCATCTCTCTTTCCTGTAGTGTACCTTCAAGTATCCGTAATACTGAATAAACCTTTTTTTGCCTATATCATCTTTCGAGAACTCAATAATCAGTGCTAGCCTGAGGCTTACTTAGGAGACTGTATATGTATTTGTGTGCAAACATGTATATAGATATTCTATAATATGCCTACATGTTTAAGAGACCAGCTGTACCATTCATGAACACTGATGAACAGGGCATCTCCCCTATAAGGTTTCTACCTCCATGGTCTCTGTTAAATTCTGTTTCTCCTTTTCCAATGTTCATTATGTCCCTCCCAGTCAGTATGATTTGGCACCTTGGTTCCTTAAAGGCAGACTGTAACATAAAATGCTTTGGAGTTTTAATTTTACTTTAAAAATAAAATTTACTCCCAACCTATTGCACAGATATATTAATTATAGCTATTCTGGTATATATTTTTCCAAGCTTTTCATGTATGTTTGTGTGTTCACATATGCACTAATTTTGGTAGAAGAGGAAATAACTTATTTTTTTCTGTTGTTTCTATATTATTTCCCATCCCTTGCTATAACACCACTACATTTCTTTTAAAAGAAAACAACCTAAATATCCCCAAAGGAGATAGGTAAATAATGGCACATGTCTACCATGGGACACCAAACCACTATTAAAATTATTTATAGGAATATTTAGAGGTACAGGAAAAATTTCTCAATATGTCACTTAGTAAAAAATGTTATCTGAAATTATATGACCAGAATAAGCTTCTTCTATTTTTGTTAGAAAGGCATTTATCTAAAAGTATATTTATTATTATATGTCATGACATAATAAAGAACCAGAAAGATATGTAAGCAATCAGACCAAGGAGCAGATTTGGCCAGCCGTTTAGGAAGAGAAACACTGGAGATTAGCACCACAGAAAACAAAGCAGAGGAGTTTCAGAGGATTTTGAGCACATAAGAAAGGGTCACAATCTCAAATGTGACTAGAACATTAAATATGATGAGGACAATTGGTTTTGGCAGCAAGGGAATGAGCCAAGTAATACTCTTCTATTAATTTATTTAAATTATTGTCACTCTTTGTTTAAAATTATGACAGTCAGCCATCTCCTGGGAATACGAATTTTTTTTCTCTTGAGCAGAAAGACTTTTCACGATGGAGAACCCAATTCCTGAGACATGGCTTCAAATACGTACAACATGTTTATTAATTAACTCTACAATAAAGAAATATGGCAGGCACCATGTGAAACAATAAAGTTAGCATCTCCCATTATGGGGCTCATTGATATCATGTGCCTTCTGATATGGTGCACTGAGAAAGCATGACATCACTGCAGTGAGATTCCGGGAAAAAATGCAAAAAGCATGAGACAACAATTTAAAAACCTAGAACAAGGACCATCTATAAAGTAACTGGCTCGTACTTTAAAAAAGGTGTCAGGGTCATGAAATACAAGGAAAGGCTGAAGACCTGTCAATACACTGAAAGTGACTGAAGAAACATGAGCTCTAAATGTAATACATGATCCTAGTTTGTATAGCAGGCCTCTAAAAGATATTTAAGTAATTATTTATAAATCTTGGAATAGGCACAAATAGTTACTTTCTGATATAAAGAGAAAATATAAGAAATGCCTACTACTTTTCATTTAGAAATTTTGCCCACTCTAACCCTGTAGACGGACCTAACAGATCCCACCACTGCTGTACTGAGTAACACTGGTTTATCCCCTATAAACATGATTTGGGAAAAGTAGTCAGCCTGGAAAAGCTTTGATAATTATATAATCATATGAGTTAGAACTTTGAGAATACTTTTTCCCCTTTATTTGTACACTGGGGGGAGAAATTGCTTTTAAAAATGAATTATTAAGTCAATAGGAAGAAATATAATAAGAATGTAATGACAACCCTTTACTTTCTTAATAGAAACTAGGCATTAGGCTAAGTGCTTTGCCCACGTTATTGAGTTTAGCTCTCAAAATTCTATTAGTTAGTTTCTATGTCCTCAGATTTATATGTGAAGATTATAAAGCACAGAGTGGTTGAACAATTTACTCAAAATAGTAAAACTACCAAGTTGACAGAGCTGAGATTAGACACCCAGACCTTTTTGTCACAGGTAAATCAAGGTAAAACTAGGAAGCAAATGCCTTGATTCCCCGAGGATCAATGTAGTTGAGTCTCTCTGTAACTCCTAATGTATACAAGCCATAAAATCAAAGTTCTGATGGTAGCCCAAAGAATGGGCAAGCAAACCCTAATCTTTTTATTCTATTAATATTGTTTGGCTCCACTAACCCTTGACTTTTCCATCTCTGTTTAAGTAGTTTATGGAGATATTTCAGACTATATTCTATCCTCAAGAAAGATTTGAATGTCTCAGTTGGTGGTAGGTAGTAAGAAATATAATATGAACATAAGATAAGATTCTGAAAGAAGCAGCTTTCCACTGTAGATGCCATGATCAAACTAAAAAACTCCAAAGACAAAAGACACAAACTCTTGGGAGCTCTATGGCCCTGCCTATCACCTGAGAAATCCAAGTACTCATCCTGGACAATGGAGGGCAAGACTATATGCCCTTTCTACTTCTGCAGTTGATGCTCTCAAAAGCACCACCTCCTGGCTGGAGGCCAACCAACTCAAGCCATTACAGCAACTCATAACAGAACAACCCTGCTCCAAAGAAGGAGAAAACAATAGGTAATTCCACCACCTGCAAAACCCTGGCTAACCCTGGACAGAAGTCCTGATTCTATCCATGTGACAACTTCACTGTTAGCATAACCAGCATTCAAGACTACCAGCACACTAGACAAAGCTACAGCCAAGAACTCACAGAGTCCATTCCACTCCCCTGCCACTCCACTGGGGCAGGCACTGGTATCCATGCCTGGAATACCTGAAGACAGATCACATCACAGAGCTCTTTGCAGACATTCTCTAGCACCAGCCAGGAGCCTTTTAGCCTTACTGGGTGGTTAGACCCAGAGGGGCAATAACAATCACTACAGTCTGGCTGGAGGGAAACATCATCTCTAGGGAAAGGGGGCGAGTACCACGTCAAGTGATTACCCCATGGGACAAAAGAATCTGAATAGCAGGTCTTGAGTTCCAGATCTTTCCAGTGAAACAGTCTACCCAAATAAGAAGAAACCAAAAAACTAATTCTGATAATATGGCAAAACAAGGCTCTATAACACCCCCTAAAAAGATCACACTGGCTCTCCAGCAATGGATCCAAGCCAAGAAGAAATCTCTGAATTACCAGACAAAGAATTCAAAAGGTTGATTATTAAGCTACTCAAGGAAGCACCAGAGAAAGGTGAAAATCAATGTAATGACATTAAAATAAAATTCAGGATATGGATGAAAAAGTCTCCAGAGAAATAGATATCATAAAGAAAAGACAATCACAACTTCTGAAAATGAAAGACACACTTAGAGAAATGCAAACTACACTGGAAAGTTTCAACAATAGAATTGAGTGAGTAGAATAAAGAATTTCAGAGCTCAAAGATGAGGCTTTTGAATTAACCCAGTCTGACAAAGAAAAAAATAAAAACAATGAACAAAGCCCCCCAAAATTTAGGATTATGTTAAATGATCAAATATAAGAATAATTGGTGTTCCTGAGGAAGAAGATAAATCTAAAGGTTTGGAAAACTTACTTGAGGGAATAATTAAGAAAAATTTCTCTGACCTTGCTAGAGGTCTAGATATTGAAATACAAGAAACTCAAGGACACTCAGGAGATTATTCACAAAAAGATAATCACCTAGGCACATAGTCATGACATTATCTAAAGTCAAGAGGAAGGCTAGAATATTAAGAGCTGTGAGGCAAAAGCATCAGGTAACCTATAAAGGAAAACCTATTGGATGAACAGCAGATTTCTCAGCAGAAACCCTGCAAGCCAGAAGGGATTGGGGTCCTATCTTTAGCCTCCTTATGCAAAATAATTATCAGCCAAAAATTTTGTATCTAGTGAAACTAAGCTTCACAAATGAAAAAGAGATAAAAGTCTTTTTCAGACAGACAAATGCTGAGACCATTTGCCACTACCAAGCTAGCACTATAAGAAATGCTAAAAGGAGTTCTAAATCTTGAAACAAGACCTTGAAATACACCAAAATAGAACCTCCTTAAAGCATAAATCTCACAGGACCTATAAAATAATAGCATAATGAAAAAAACCCCACAAGGTATTCAAGCAACAACTAGCATTATGAACAATACCACACATGTCAGTACTAACACTGAATGTAAATGGCATAAATGCTTCGTTGAAAAGATACAGAATGAAGGAATGGATAAAAACCCACCAGCCAAGTATCTGGTGTCTTCAAGAGACTCACTTAACACATAAGGACTCACATAAACTTAAGGTAAAGGAGTGGAAAGAGATATTCCATGCAAATGGAAACCAAAAGCAAGCAGGAGTAGCTATTCTTATATCAGACAAAACAGACTTTAAAGCAGCAACAGTCAAAAAAGACAAAGAAGGACCTTACACAATGATAAAAGGGTTAGTCCAACAGGAAAATATCACAATCCTGAATATATATGCACCTAACATTGGAGGTCCCAAATTTATAAAATGATTACTACTAGACCTAAGTGATAGACAAAGCAATAATAGTGGGGGACTGCCTGGCCAACATGGTGAAACCCCATTTCTACAAAAATACAAATGTTAGCCAGGCATGGTGGTGGGTGCCTGTAATCTCAGCTACTTGGGAGGCTGAGGCAGGATAATTGCTTGAATCTGGGAGGTGGAGTTTGCAGTGAGCCGAGATTGCACCATTGCAGTTCAGCCTGAGTGACTGAGTGAGACTCCATCTCGAAAAAAAAAAACAAAAAGTAGTGGGGACTTCAGTACTCCACTGACAGCACTTAGGTCATCAAAACCAAAAGTCAACAAAGAAACAATGGACTTAAACTATATCATAGAACAAATGGACTTAACAGATGTTTACAAGACATTCTACTCAACAACTGCAGAATATACATTCTATTCATCATCACATGGAACATTCTTCAAGATAGACCATATGATAGGCCACAAAACAAATCTGAACAAATTTAAGAAAATTAAAATTATATCAAGTACTTTCTTAGACTAAAGCAGAATGAAATTGGAAATCAACTCCAGAGGAACGCTCAAAACAATGCAAATGCATGGAAATTAAATAACCTTCTCCTGAATGATCATTGTGTCAACAATAAAATTAAGATGGAAATTTATAAAGTCTTTGAACTGCATGATAATAGTGACACAACCTATCAGAACCTCTGGGACACAGCAAAGTGGTGCTAAGAGGAAAGTTCATAGCATTAAATGACTACATCAAAAAGTCTGAAAGAGCCCAAATAGATAATCTAAGGTCACACCTCAAGGAACTGGAGAAACAAGAACAAACCAAACTCAAACCCAGCAGAATAAAAGCAATAACAAAGAGCAGAACTAAATGAAATTAAAAAATATTACAAAAGATAAATGAAACAAAAAGCTGGTCCCTTGAAAAGATAAACAAAATCGATAGATTATTAGCAAGATTAACCAAGAAAAGAAGATCCAAATAAGCTTAATTAGAAAAAAGGGTACATATTACACCTAATACCACAGAAATACAAAAGATCCTTCAAGGTTACTATGAACACCATTATTCACACACACAAGAAAACCTAGAGAAGATGGATAAATTCCTGGAAATATACAACCCTCCTGGATTAAACCAGGAAGGAATAGAAACTATGGACAGACTAATGACAAGTAACAAGATTGAAACAGTAATAAAAAACTGTCAACAAAACAAGTCCAGGACCAGATGCATTCACAACTGAATTCTATTAGACATTCAAAGAAGAATTGGTACCAAATCCAACAGAAACTATTTCAAAAGATAGAGAATCCTCCCTAAATCATTCTATGAAACCAGTATCACCCTAATACCCAAACCAGGAAAGAACATCACAAAAAAAGAAAACTAGAGACCAATATTCTTGATGAACATAGATACAAAAATTCTCCACAAAATACATCACCGCTATACACCAACAATGACCAAACTGAGAATCAGATCAACAGCTGCAAAAATACAAAAAATAAACAAACAAACAAACTTAGGAATATACCTAACCAAAGAAGTGAAAGACTTCTACAAGAAAAACTGCAAAACACTACTGAAAGAAATCATAGAGGACACAAACAAATGGAAACACATCCCATGCTCATGGATGAGTAGAATCAATATTGTGAAAATTACCCTACTGCCAAAAGCAATCTATAAATTCAATGCAATTTTCATCAAAATATATTATCGTTCTTCATAAAACTAGAAAAAAAATCCTAAAATTTATATGGAACAAGAAAAGGGCCCACACAGCCAGAGAAAGACTAAGCAAAAAGAACAAACCTGGAGCCATCACATTACCCAACTTGAAACTATACTAAGTTTTGGTGACTAAGGCTGTGGTCACCAAAACGGCATGGTGCTGGGATAATTGGCGAGCCACGTGTAGAAGACTGAAAGTGGATCCTCATCTCTCACCTTATACAAAAATCAACCCAAGATAGATCACAGACTGAAATCTAAGACCTGAAGCCATAAAAATTCTAGAAGATAACATCCGAGAAACTCTTCTAGACATTGGCTTAGGCAAAGATTTAATGACTAAGAACCCAAACACAAATGCAACAAAAACAAAGATAAATAGATGAGACTTAATTAAACTACAAAGCTTTTGCACTGCAAAAGGAATAATCAGCGTAGTAAACATACAGCCCTTCCAGTGGAAGAAAACTTTTGCAAACTATGCATCCAAGAAAGACCCAGAATCTACAAGGAAATCAAACAAGTCAGCCGGAAAAAACCAAATAATCTCATCAAAAAGTGGGCTAAGGATATGAATAGACAATTCTCAAAAGAAGATATGCAAATGGCCAAAAGACATACAAAAAATAATGCTCAACATCATTGATTATTAGGGAAATGCAGATCAAAACCGCAATGCAATACCACCTTACTTCTGCCAGAATGGCCATAGTTAAAAAAATTGTAGATATGGCCTGGATATAGTGAAAGGGGAACACTTTTACATTCCTGGTGGGAATGTAAACTAGTACAACCACTATAGAAAAAGGTATGGAGCTTCCTTAAAGAACTAAAAATAGAGCTACCATTTGATCCAGCAGTGCCACATATGGGTATCTACCCAGAGGAAAATAAGTCCTTATTTAAAAAAAAAATGGCACAGCATGTTTATAGCAGCACAATTCGCAATTGCCAAAATATAGAACCCATCAACCAAAGAGTGGATAAAGAAAATGTGGCATCTATCTATCTATCTATCTATCTCAGCCATAAAAAGGAACAAAATAATGGCATTCACAGCAATAGAGTTGGAGACCATTATTGTAAGTGAACTAACTCAGGAATGGAAAAACCAAACATCACATGTTCTCACTTATAAATGGGAGCTAAGATATGAGGATGCAAAGGTATAAGAATGATATAATGGACTCTGGGGACTTGGGGATAAGTATAGGAGAAGGGTGAGGGATGAAAGACTACACATTGGGCACTGTGTAATCGGCACTGCTCAGGTGGGGTGCATCAAAATCTCAGAAATCACCGCTAAAGAACTTATCCATGTAATTAAACACGGACAGTTTAATAATATTTCAAAATATTTTTTCAAAAACGATTGAAATAATAACAAAAACAAAAAATACTGACAATACTAAGTGCTCACAATAATGCAAAGTGATTAGAATGACTATGCATTGCCAATGGGAATTCAAAATGGGGTGTACAGCCACTCTAGAATCCTCCCAGTTCAGCCTCCCGAGAAGCTAGGACTACAGGTGTGTGCCATCATGCTTAGCTAATTTTAAAAAAATATATTTTTTTGTAGAGATAAGGTCTGTTTGCCCAGGCTGGTCTTGAACTCCTGACCTCAAGTTGTCCTCCTGCTTCAGCCTTCCAAAGTGCTTGGATTACGGGTGTGAGCCACTGTGCCCAGCCCCACTTGGCAGTTTCTTCTACAGTGTAACACACACTTATCATATGACCCAGCAATCCTAAGTGAACTGAAATCTTATGTTCACACAAAAACCTATGCATGAATGTTTATAGCAGCTTTGTTCATAACCACTAATAACAGAAAACAACCTAAGTGTCCTTCAGTGGGTGAATAGGTAAATAAACTGTGGTATATTTCAACAATGGAAACACTACTGAATTTAGCAATAAAAAGGAAAAAAAAGATCCCAAACACGCCTTTGTTCTGATGTTCCTAGAGGGTAAAATCACAACATCACATTTATGAATCTCACAGTGAATTTCGTTCTCATATAAAGGAGAGACGAAGAGGTCATCAAAAATCCAAGGACAGGGCTCAAAATATGACAGCAGTATCAGCAATTTGGGCAGAGGTGTCATTAGCATTTTTGCATCCTAATTGATGGTCAAGGAAGCTGTCTGCAGCCGGGCACTGACAACCCTTAAGGAGGCCACCAAACCCAGAAAGAAAGCTAAGGCTGCTTATGATCCAATAGAATAATGCAAATATAATAAAGATGCTTTAGAATGTGTTCTTGTTTTTTGTTTTTCTGTGTGAGCCAATAGAGAAATATTTTATCATCACATCAATTTTGCAGGATGTCTTCACAGCAGTGTTCTATACCCTTAGAAATAGCCTTGCACTTTCTGTATATTTTTCAGTCTGTGAATTCCCATTCTGGGTTGCAGTGGGGTATGTCAAGGGAGAGGAGAGACTCAGATGTCAGTCCTCAGGGTAACTCATACTTCAGAGTTTAATTTCCAACACTGTGTTTCTCCAACATAAATCATACTGTTCCAGTGAGAGAACTAGTTATATGCTTTTCTTAAATACATTTTCCCAACTAATGATCCTACATGGCTTAAAATTATACTGACAGAAAAACAACTGCAGTGGCTTTTAAACTAATGATACAATCCATGGATAATTTCCTTTAAATAGCTCAGAGATGTGAATGAATGAATCATGTATCATTGCAGGAAGTAATTTCCCTCAATGGATTTTACCTGATGGAATCTCACTGCATTTCAGATTGGGTAAAATCTTTCCATTGAAATAGGACTCTTACACTGTCTCTGGTGCAAAACCTAAACCTTGCGGGGAGACAGCTGTGAATATATTTAGACCTTTCCACTTTCCAGGAGCTCTTGTGTTACAAACATCTCCCTTTTGTGCATAATAAAGTACTTTGTGAGAATATCCAGTGACATAGGTAGCTTTCAACAATCCTTCCCATGTTTTATTCCCGTTTCTGTAGGCTGGCTTTCTTTAATGGGTCTCCATCCTGCAATGTCTTAACCATATTTTCCCTGAGGTTGATTTCTTTCTGATGTACATGATGTCACAGATGTACCGATGTTTTATCAGGAAATCAAGAAACCTTAAAAAACTAAATGAAATGCATTTCAGGCCCAGAGAGATTTTAAAAAAATAATGTATTGCCTTTTGCTTTTTGCTTTTAGCTCTATCATACTGGTTCTTATGGGGTGTGTGTCTGTGATGGAAATCTTTTCTTGTAATCTGGAGTAGGACTTAAGAGAGCAATTCTGTTATCTTTGGTTTCCTGAGTCTTCCTTGTGCTTGGCCTGTTTCTGTGTCTTTTCTAAGAGAGGAATAACCAAAAACTTTTCTATGAGTAACTTGAAACTCAAGGTAGACAAATGAATTATACAAAAATCAAACACCCAGTCCACATGGCCATGAACTCGGATTCTGATACATCTTCTAATGCTCCTTCCTTTATATGATGGCTGCAAAATATATTTGGCCTTGTCTCATTTTCATTATGACAGTTATGCTTGTTCCTCCAATGAGACCACAGGCACCTTACAGTTAGAAAAGGGGCTTCAGGGTCACCACTGTCCTCTGCACAGGGTTGAATACACTATAGTTGATATTTCATGCACTTCAGTATGGCTTGGCTCAATACAGGCTTACAACAGAAGAGAAGGGTAACATAGTTGCTTTTGATCATCTGATTTGCAGGTTTTGGGGAGATTTGGAGCATGTTATAGACTCATCCTATAATATGAAACCAGAGCTTATGGTGAAAAATCATAAAGTCTGGGCTCTGGTCCCTTTTCTGACAGCTGGTTAGATGATCTTCAATGACCTCACCTAATCAATGGTGATAGCACCTGTTCAGAAACCCACTTGGCTATTGCAAGGATGTAAGAGATGAAGTAAATACTATTCGGTGCCACGCAAATGCCCTTGCTTCACCATTGACATTATGCTGTGGTGCTCTCTGGGACCCCAGAATAGCTATAGAGAGAAATACATGATACAGGAAAGAAACAAAGAGACACAGTAAAGGCAGCAGCACCTGCTTGTCTATAAATGTGTCAAAAGATAAAGTCCTTGAAATAACTAGCTATAAATACTTGTTTGACAAGAATTATAGTCCAGGGATTTTTCACATGTAATATTAATTGTGATAATAATAAAAGCCATAATTTATTGAAAGCCTGTTATGTGGCACACCAAGCAATGTATTGGGTGATCATTATGAGTGGGGTGGTACTATTATTCTCATTTTACAAATTATGAAATTAAAGCTCAAAGAAGTTAAATAACTGTCCTAAGGCCACCCAGGTAACAAGGGACAGAAACAGGAAAAGCCCTGGAGGTATGAGATTTGGGATTAGCTCCTGGAGCTGTTACAGCTGACTGCCTTCCTATTCTGGTGGCTTTACGTTCTATGGAACCAGGGGTCACCTCCACATCAATCTTTCTGGTTCTTTATAGGAAGTGGCTCTGTGGGCACCATTTCAGAGGCCCTGCTGGCAATGCTGATGGGAAAGCAGACCAGGGCAGGGTTATTGTCTCCAGCAAGTTTTCTAGAACTTGTATGGCTTGTGATGGGGCTAATCCCTGGCAAAACTCTGAACTACAAGATAAATACCACATTTCATCCAATCCCAAGAGAGTATAAATAGCAGACAGCAAGGTGACTTGGGTCCAGAGGACTGAAACAAAAGAAGATGATCCATGCCACTCTCAGCATTTCAAACAAGAGTATCCAAAGTCTGGAGATCAGTGCCCTGGGAAAACTGGCACTTCCCAGTCAAGAAGGGGCACTCAGGCAAAACCTGGAGCCATCCTGAGAGGCTGTTGAGCCAGCCCTATGATGCTACCTGCTGCGTAAAGCCATCTGTTCTTAGAGCCATTCGGAGGCAAGTAGGTGACCCCAATCCCTGACTGGGACAGGGCTGGACCCTTAAGGACCCTCACATGGAGAAGAACTTGGGTCACTGTGCAGGTGAAAGTCATTTCTATGACTGAGTGGGCACCTCTTAGGCTCTAGAGCAATTCAGACATTAACATCAGCGCTCAGGCTTACAGGAAACAATGAAAGGATAAATGCCTGCTTGCTAGGTGAGTGATGGGATGCCAGAGCATTCACAATGATATCAAGTCTGTCTATGGACACATGGTCCAGGCCTGGGGCAGAGAAATCTTATATCTCTCTTTCCCTTGCAGTTGAAAGCAAACACACACCCCCAAACTGCACCTTAGTGCTTCATTTCATTGTATATTTAAGGGAAATTGAAACCTTTGCTGTTTTATTCTGAGCTTGACTCATTTCATGTTTCTTGCATTCACTGCTCTGAAAATTTGCAGCACAGATGCTACCCTTGACAGAGGGGAGCCATGATCTCTATAAAAGTTCCGAACAAGGGGACTTGTGGCCATGAAGCATGCAGCAGGCAGCTACTCCTCACGTCTCATCCTGTGCAGACAGCAATTGTCCTCATTTTTCCAGGAATCCCTGAACAGGGCTCCTGGTTGTCTGTGAAGAAAAAATCAACTTATTTCAGAATCATCCCCAAACTTCAAACCCAAATGGAAGTTTAAATGAGAGCTACTGCCTCTCTGAGCTACTGCCAATGATTCAGCATTGTTATAATACCCAGATGGAAAATTGGAAGCTCTATGCTTGCAGAATAGGAGAGCCAGGTTCTCATCCCAACTCTTTCACAAATGATTAGACTTTGCTGTTTAACCTATCTGGGTATCAGTACTCATCTGCACATCATAAGGATTTAGATTTAATCTTCCTGCAACAAACTGTAAAGCTGTAAATTATAAATTAACACATGCATATTATGAAAGCATTTAGAATCGTGAATGTGGATAAGTCATAACATATTTTTTTTTGTTCCAGATGTCTAATAGGTATTTAATGCAGGAATAATACTATCTCTACCATAACTGTGTCTGGGCTTTCTGTATGCCATTTAATGATGAACATCTTTGGAATTATGACTCAAATGATATGTATGTATGTCACTGCCTATTTAGTTTACTGGTTATGGCTGTCATTAGTATTATACAGGCTGTACAAACACTGTGAATTATTATCTTCCTTTGAGTAAAATTGAAAGCAACTATCCCACTCAGCCCCATCTCTCGCCCAATTTCTGGTATTATGCAATGACCAGTATCATCCCCCACCTAGTCCTACACAAACGATTGCAAAGAGGACAACTTTTTCTATGTCCTCCTATAATGCATCTCTTGCTTCTTTTGTGACAGAGACCACGGGCTCTAGCCTAAACCAATACGTTCTTATGTTAAGTACACTGGGAAAAAAATAGCTGCAAAGTGTTCTTCAAACGGAAGGCATTAGAATGACTGGTGAATATAGCTCCATCATTGTTACACTTCCACTAGAAGGGTTGTGACACTTATATTGAAAAAGAAGCATAACATGGTGTGAAAGCAACCTTTGTGCAGAATTTCAGCCATTGTAAAAAGTGAAACAGCCCAGGCCTGAGTGGGAGCACTTGCCAAGTTAATGGATTGCACTGCATGCTGGAAAGAAGTGCCAGGAAGCTAATGTGAGACTCATGTCCTGTGCTTCCGTGGAGTTGGATTTGCTTCACTCCCAGGAGCTTCCTCATCTTTAGCCACGTGCCTGGGAGACAGGTTCTGTGAGTGCTTTTGACTCAAGACGTGTCTTCCTTTTAGACACATATTTCTTCACTGTTAAATGCCCACACTGTTGTCTAAAACTCTCTGTGTTTCCCTTCATCCCAGCTAGACTGTCAGACTTTGAGGTCACTGACTACCCTTTTATTTCCCTCATTTCCCTCTTTAGCTCCTAGAAGAGTG
This sequence comes from Cacajao melanocephalus, assembly GCA_963573385.1. Classification (NCBI taxonomy): domain Eukaryota; kingdom Metazoa; phylum Chordata; class Mammalia; order Primates; family Pitheciidae; genus Cacajao; species Cacajao melanocephalus. Next base: position 6,535 of record CAUYLG010073814.1, on the reverse strand, counting down.
CCTGGCATAAAGTAGATGCTCACTGTTCTCACTTGTAAGTGGGAGCTAAACAGTGGGTACTCACGGACATAAAGATGGCCACAGTAGACATTTGGGACTATTGGGTTGGGGGGAAAGGGTTGAAAGACTGTTGGGTATTATATTCACCACCTGGGTGATGGGATCATTTGTACCCCAAACTGCAGCATCATGCACTATGCCCAGGTAACCAACCTGCACATGTACACCCTGAATCTAAAATAAAAGTTAAAATGATAAAAAAGGTGCTCACAAATATTTATTGAATGAATGAACATATGGATAAATGGCTGAGTGAGTAAATTTTAATGTTATTTTTTAGATTTAATTTTTAAAATTTCTATGATATATTAGATAAGCAAAGAGATAAAAAGTCTAACATGATGAATCACTGTAAACTCACCACCTTGCCTTGCAGTATGAATACTTCATACCCCTTCATGGTCGTATCTCCCTTCCTTCTTCTCAGGGAAGTCATTACACTGAACTTGTTCATTTCTGTCTTTACTCTTTGTATCTTTATGTTTTTGAGATGCTGTCTTGCTCTGTGCAATGGTGCTATCTTGGTTCACTGCAACCTCTGCCTCAATTTCCCACTGTAACCGATTCTCCCACCTCAGCCTACTGAGTAGCTGGGATTACAGGCACCTGCCATCGTGCCTCACTAACTTTTATGTTTTTGTAGAGATGGGGTTTCACCATGTTGGCCAGGCTGGTCTTGAACTCCTGACCAAGACTTTTGGATGCACATATACGTTTCAGGACTCATGGATAAAAGGTAGTATTTGAAAAACAATGCATGAACTATTTTCTACTGAGCATTGTTTGATGCTCAGAACATAATGAAAGAACCCATTTTGCAGCATATTAGCCACCTGTGACCTCTTGCTGAGGAAGCAAGTAATGACAGTTACAGTCAGGTTCACATCAGGTATGTAATCCATGACTTAAAAACTCTCTGGGCATGTGCTAGAAACTGGTCACATTTGACACACATCAAATTTCTGCATCATATTGAAACACTTTCCATGACACAGCCCCTGAATGTTCTGATTAATTGAGGTTTTGCAGTTGTGTGGTGTAGGATAAAGAGCTTGAAATCCTGAAATCAGGTCAGCCAGAGTCCTATTCCCAGTTTTCCTGTGTATGAGCAGTGTGGCCTTGGCCCAGTGTCACCTCAGCTCTCTAAGCCTTGTTTCTAATTTGTAAAACCAGGAGGAAGTCCTCCACCAAGATCACCAAATAGGAACAACTCCTGTCTTTAGTTCCCAGTTAGAGTGCACAGAAGACGAGTGATCTCCACATTTGCAACTGAGGTACCAGGTTCATCTCATTGGGACTGGTTAGACAGTGGGAACAGCCCAAGGTGGGCAAGCTGAAGCAGGGTGGGGCACAACCTCACCTAGGAGCTGCAAGGGGCCAGAGAACTCTCTCTCCCAACCAAGGGAAGCCATTAGGAATTTTCCAGACACTCCGGCACTCCAGCTCAGATACTGAGCTTTTCCCACATTCTATACAACCCACAGACAAGGGGATTCCCTCCAGTGTCTACAATGCCAACACCCTGTGTTTTCAGCTCAAAACTGGGTGGCCATTTTAGTCTAGTGGCATCTGGAATGCCAGTGAGACAGAACCAGACATTTCCCCTGAAAAAGGAGGCTGAAGCCAGGGTACCAAACCTCTCAATAAACTAGGTATTGATGGATTGTATCTCAAAATAATAAGACCTATTTATGACAAACCCACAGCCAATATCATACTGAATGGGCAAAAACTGGAAGCATTCCCTTTGAAAACTGGCACAAGACAAGGATGCCCTCTCTCACCTCTCCTATTCAACATAGTATTGGAAGTTCTGGCCAGGGCCATCAGGCAAGAGAAAGAAATAAAGAGTATTTGAATAGGAAGAGAGGATGTCAAATTGTCTCATTTGCAGATGACGTGATTGTATGTTTGGAAAACCCCATTGTCTCAGCCCCTAATCTCCTTAAACTGATAAGCAACTTCAGCAAAGTCTCAGCATACAAAATCAATATGCAAAAAATCACAAGCATTCCTATACACCAATAATAGAGAGCCAAATCATGAGTGAACTCCCATTCACAATTGCTACAAAGAGAACAAAATACCTAGGAATACAACTAACAAGGGATGTGAAGGACCTCTTCAAGGGGAACTACAAACCACTGCTCAAGGAAATAAGAGAGGACACAAACAGTTGGAAAAACATTCCATGCTGATGGTTAGGAAGAATCAATATCATGAAAATGGCCATATTCCCCAAAGTAATTTATAAATTCAATGCTATTCTCATCAAGCTACCAATGACTTTCTTCACAGAATTGGAAAAAACCACCTTAAACTTCATATGGAACCAAAAAAGAGCCCACATAGCCAAGTCAATCCTAAGCAAAAAAGAAACAAACAACAACAACAACAACAACAAAAAACAAAGCTGGCGGCATAATGCTACCTGACTTCAAACAGTACTACAAGGCTACTGTAATCAAAACAGCATGGTACTGGTACCAAAACAGAGATATAGACCAATGGAACAGAACAGAGGCCTCAGAAATAATTCCACATAACTACAACCATCTGATCTTTGACAAACCTGACCAAAACAAGCAATGGGAAAGGATTCCCTATTTAATAAATGGTGTTGGGAAAACTCGCTAGCCATATGCAGAAAGCTGAAACTGGATCCCTTCCTTAAACCTTATACAAAAATTGACTCTGGATGGATTAAAGATTTAAACATGAGACCTAACACCATAAACACTCTAGAAGATAACCTAGGCAATACCATTCAGGACATAGGCATGGGCAAGGATTTCATGACTAAAACACCAAAAGGAATGGCAACAAAAGCCAAAATAGACAAATGGGATCTAATTAAACTTAAGAGCTTCTGCACAGCAAAAGAAACTATCAAAAGAGTGAACTGGCAACTAACAGAATGGTAAAAAATTTTTGCAATCTACCCATCCGACAAAGGGCTAATATCCAGAATCTATGGAGAATGTAAACAAATTTACAAGAAAAAAACAACCCCATAAAAAGTGGGCAAAGGATATGAACAGACACTTTTCAAAAGAAGACATGTATGCAGGCAACAAACATATGAAAAGAAGCTCATCATCACTGGTCATTGGAGAAACACAAATCAAAACCACATTGAGATACCACTTCACTCCAGTTAGAATGGTGATCATTAAAAAGTCAGGAGACAACAGATGCTCGAGAGGATGTGGAGAAATAGGAGTGTTTTTACACTCTTGGTGGGAGTGTAAATTAATGCAACCATTGCGGAAGACAGCATGGCAATTCTTCAAGGATCTAGAACTGGAAATACCATTTGACCCCGCAATCCCATTACTGGGTATATACCCAAAAGATTATAAATCATTCTGTTATAAAGACACACACACACGTATGTTTATTGTGGCACTGTTCACAGTAGAAAAGAGTTGGAATCAACCCAAATGCCCATTAATGATAGACTGGATAAAGAAAATGTGGCACATATATACCATGGAATACTATGCAGCCACAAAAAGGATGAGTTTATGTCCTTTGCAGGGATATGGATGAAGCTAGAAACCATCATTCTCAACAAACTGACCCAAGGACAGAAAACCAAACACCACATGTTCTCACTCGTAAGTGGGTGTTGAACAATGAGACAAACGGACATAGGGAGGGGAACATCATACACCAGGGCCTGGGGATTGGGGCGCTAGGGGAGGAATAACAGGAGATGGGGGGATTGGGGAGGGATAGCATTAGGAGAAATACCTGATGTAGATGACAGGGCGATGGATGCAGCAAATCACCACCATGGCACATGTATACCTAGGTAACAAACCTGCACGGCCTGCACATGTACCCCAGAACTTTAATAAACAAAAAGTAAAACAAGAAGAATAAGGTTCATGTTAGCATTTGTGATAATGTGTACAAATCATTTACACAGCGTCTGGTACATAATGAGCTCTCAACAGGCAGTAGCTGACTTCTTACTCCACATTTAGCTAGTGGTCAGCTTTCTCCATTTAGCATTTCTCATTGATGACAATATTATTTGATACTGGATTACTAATTATAGTCCTTTGAAACTACATAGTGAGGAACATTTCTCATATTCAGGAGACATCTTAGCTGAACTTTCACATAAGAAAGAAGCTACCTCTGGAAATACCCTCCTCTGTTCACTTCAGGTACTAGCAGATGTCCTGTAGAAGGACTGGACTTCCTTAGCTCAAGGGATTAATAACTGAATTTTTCCTCATCTCAGTGGTCAAGATGGCTTCAATAACATTTCTATAAGTCAAGTGAGAGGATAATTAAAATATAAACTAAAAACGATGATAAATGGAGAGCAGGATGCTATCACAGCACAAAAGATGCTCAGGGCTTTGTATTTGTTCATCAGTGTCTTGAAGAGCCCAGTTTCCAATTTGTGATTCCAGTATGACCTCCAGCAAAGCTCCCATTACCCTGGGAAACTGTTCTTATCTGGGAATTCAGATAATTTGATGCTTAAATTCTCACAGAGTCATTGATAGCTGACTAAAGTATCCTTTCTCCTAAGCTGTCTAGGAAGTTAGCTTGCAAACATGCATTTCAGGTGCTTATACAAGAGATATGGAGAGAAATCTTTTAATGGGGGTGAGAGGGTGTTCTCAACATAGACACTTATTTAAACTTCTGAGCCTGTTGTTCAAAGACATTTCCTCTTTTGTGATAATCCATGAGTATACACACATGCATGTGCACACATAATGCATCTAGCTGAACACATACACATGTCATATGCGTGTGCTTGCATACACACACACACACACACACACACACACACACACACTCACAAAACCATACCCTACATAGGAAACCAGGGCCTCAGTCACAGAAGTTAAATTCTCCCTGATTTTTGTCAGGGGAAATCAGGCTTGAAGTTACACACTAGAGCTTTTTATTCCAACTCATTTTCTCTCCAACTCCTAAATAATTATTTGAGAGAAAATAATAAAACACATTAAATACAAAATTTATTTCCTAGGCAAATCAGACTTTAGGCATTTTTAAGTTGGTAATTATAAGAAAGTAACTGTGGAATTAGGAAAATGTTCTCACTAGTCAGTATTTCACTTAGAAAATATAAAATAGGTTTTATCAAACCAAATGAAAGGTTTTAAGTTTTGTTGAAGAAGAATAAAAAGACCCTAATAAAAATTGGCTTTATGGGTCTGCATGTCCATCTGAAACAAGAACAGGTAATGAGTTTGTGGAGAAGAGTCTGATTTGGCTGCATTCTCAAGAACCTCCTCTGTGGATTTGGACTGCCTTTTAACAAGAAATTGGTGACTTGTATTTATAACAAAGTTTAAGAAGAACTGTGCTAAATGGCATTTTGTTACTATTCATTGCACTAGGATGGCTTTGCATGTGACACTCCCATAAGCTGCAGGTGACCTCCAGCCAGCCCTGCCTGTGGAGTCCTGCACGCTATGTAACATAAGGAAAGAGGGGTTCTAATACAACCCTCCTCCTTAACGAAGTCTTCTTTGGTCAACCATTTCCCTTCTCTGAAGCGTGTTTTATGTACTATTGGGAAGCACTGACCCAAGAGTGTAATCATGCCCGGACCTGTCATATCCCCTCTCCCACAGGAACAATAGTAAAGTGCAGGGGTTACCACTATGTAGTGTGGGCTCCAGAGCAGACGGTCAGGTTAAAAACCCAGCAACTCCACTCACTTGCCATGATCTTGAGCAAGTTGCTTAATCTCTGTGTCTGTGTTTCTTTATATGTAAAATAGTGATGGTAATAATAACACCTGTCTCTTGGATTGCTATGAGGATTTATCGACTGTTACATGTAGGGTACTAATAACAATGCCTAGCACACAGTAGCACTTGAGAAATGACATCTTGGTATTATCAAGAACAGAAAGCATATTATTTCCCTTAAAGTCTTACTGGGTATGTGATATAGTACCAGGTACACAAAAAGTGCTCAGTTAACAGAATGAATGATTGTGACAACAACCAGTCAGCTCTGACCAGCTGCAAAATTGTATTTCTTATTTCCACCAATTACCAACAAGACTGTACATTCTCCCAATCTCACCCAAGTTTCATCTCCTTTGGGAGTTTTTGGTAACTGTTTGTTCTGGAGAAACTTTCGGTTATTACATTTCAGATATTACTTTCTGTACAAGGAAAACAAAGACAACAGCAACAAGAAAGCCAAGATCCATTTAATTCTTGCACTTGGGAGCCACATTTTTAAACTTTTTTTTTTTGTGGACACATGAGTCTAGCAGCAGTTGAACAAAGCCCAGTCAGTCCTCTGGTTCTTTAATAACTACTGTGTTGAGAGAGATCCAAGATGGCCGATTAACAACAGCTCAGGATTGTAGCTCCCAGTGAAAGCGCAGAGAGCGAGTGGATGCCGCACTTTCAGACGAATTCTTGTTGCCCACAGACTAGGAGATTCCCGGTGGAGGAGCCAC
>CAUYLG010073812.1:0-18524 GCA_963573385.1 Cacajao melanocephalus | reverse complement strand
TGGCCAACATGGTGAAACCCCGTCTCTACTAAAAATACAAAAATTAGCTGGGTGTGGTGGCGTGCACCTGTAGTCCCAGCTACTCGGGAGGCTGAGGCAGGAGAATAGCTTGAACCCGGGAGATGGAGGTTGCAGTGAGCCGAGATTGTGCCACTGCACTCCAGCTTGGCGTAGAGCAAGACTGTGTCTCAAATAAAAAAAGCAAAAAAGAAAAAAAAATAAAGTAGAATAAAGAAGTTAGGAGCTTGCACCTCCATGTAGATCACCACGATTATGACAGCTACACATTCCCCTGCCCATGTGTTACACTAGCGACTCAGGTGCCATTGTCATTAGAACATGATTTTCTGAAATGAGAAAGAAAACCTCGGAAAGTTCCAAAAATAACGAAATACAAATTTTCTCAATTGACATGTGGTTGCCCTCTCAGAAAAGTTTAGTCTACAGTCAATTCTGCTGTCATATTTGTTTTGAAATTTGTTCCAACCCTATTGACTTATTAAGGAACAGTTTGAAATAACGCATTTGCTTATACTTGACTTTTTAATTGAGAAACATTAGGTGAATGCTGAAGGAGCCATGTGGGAATATACAAACATAAACTCTAACTCTAACACACTTCCAATATCTACCAGCTACCTCATTTCACCGAAAGTGTTATGAGCCCCACTTGTATACATAGTGTACAGCATAATGAAATTGGACTTTCAGATCCATTTCAGATGACCTTCCATCACTTCCCAGTAAGTTACAAGCTGCAGCTCTTCTGTCACCTACTTCCAGTAGCAAACATTTGATCTTTTTTAAGTTAAGCACCACATTTATTGGAGTACTCGTGTATTTCATAACCATTTAATGGATGTAAAATCGTGCTACCATTTTTATTGGCACACTATCTTATTTTTTTAACGTATCACTGATAAAGTTTTGGAGTATTGCATCCCTAACCCTGCTTTCCTCATATGCCCTGTGGTTTGTTATTGCACAATTTTGCATAGCGCAATGATTTTTAGGAACACACTTGTCTTCTGGTAGCAGAGATGACTTAAAATTCTATACCCCCACCCCAAATTTGCTTTATAATGAAACGGAGTTTGGTTCTAGGTTCACATAAATCCAAATGAGTATTTCACTTTCGTGTCGCATTTGGAGGAACATTCAAGTTTTATAAAATGGTTCTGCTCATTGGTGGGACTCCAGCATTAGAGAATCTTAATCACTAAATGCCAGCAGTGCCCTGTAATTACAGCACCAATCAAAAGCCTCCATGAATTTTCAAAATGCCTGTGTGTGTGTGTGTGTGTGTGTGTGTGTGTGTGTGTGTGAGTGATAATGTCCTGGTTGAGAAGATGAATAGAAATTCATCAGGCAGAATTATTTACTAATCCTAGAAAACTTGTCCTCAATATCATAGAATCAAACATTTTCAGCATTATGTCTGAGAAACTATTTCAAGCATTTGACAGTTTCTATAAGCACATTTGGGATATAGTTGCTGACACATAAATACATCTATAATGTGTTAAGACTATTACTATTTAAGTCAATTTAAAAATAAAGATGGCAAAACTGCTTTTGTTACTACTGTGTTGCTACTAATACTGAGATGATTGCAGTCAAATCAAAGTCAATCAGACACCAGGGTCACTCCTGTTTCCACTACTCCACTGTCACCCATGTAGTCTCACCATGACCACGTTTATTTAATTGTACTGACACAGAGGATCTGAAAAATGCACAAACATGCAACAATTACTTGACATACACATTCAAAGATTTTCAGATTGACCTAATAGATTCATAGGAATAACTGCATTTCTTCATTCCCTTCATAAACCAAGCTGAGCACTCCAGGCTGCTCTCTATACAGCTGTGCGCTTTTCCTGTTGCCAGTTGAATTACGTGCGGTTGAATTTAATCCCATACCAATGTATGCAAGTGTTGTGGATTATTATAATTACATGATTTAAATTCCACATGAACCTATGAAACATGAGTGCAAAAAAGAGTGCTTTTATCTACGACTGTTAAGTTAAATGCTTTGGAAAGAATAAGGATAAGTCATTAGAAAGTGGCAATTGAATTATGTGTGGGCAATTAGAAAAACAAAACCAAAAATGACTCTGCCCTCCAGTTCATTCTTGAATGTCTTTCAATACTCATTCCACTTTGAATAAAGTGAAATTATAATTTTGACAATGTATTATGGTTAGATCGTATTTATGTTACCTGACCGGATCTCTAATCACAGCCCAATGCTGCAAGGGAAGATGGTGCACTACTCTCCACCAAAGGATGACAAAGATGCAGGTACATTTCAGAATATTTTAGGTTAAAATATTTAATGTGTTATGTATCAACCTGTATGATCCACTGACTTTTAAAAATTAATCTGCAATTAATTCTGATTGCATTGTGTAAGACTACTTTTCCTGTGCATTGCTTTTCTAGAATTTGGGATGGTATCTCCAAACCACAACAGCTAACAATGGTATATTCACCTATAGGAAAAATTACAAATATATATATCATTTGTTTCTCTTTATAACTTTGGGTACAGGATAAATGAATGTGGTAAATAAAAATAGTCTCTCTGTCCTAACTTTATGAACAAAATAATAAAGACAAAAGCCAAAATATCTAAGAAAAATTCCAAAATGAATACTTACTGTTTTCCCTCCTAATTATCTGTTTCCACATTAATTAATCATCCTCTGTTTCATGAGATGGATAGGAGATATTAATCAACTGCACCTTAATTTAAAAATGAAAACATTACCATAGAAACCTTCTTTTCACATTCTTTAACCATGAGTGAGAGCTCTGAATTAAAATATCTATTTTCAGCCCAACTAGTAACTATAAACACCAATATAAACAAATCCTGCCGGATTGAGGAGGATGGCAAGAATGAGGAGGAACGGTATTTTGAAATGCCAATTTCTTTCATTCCAAATTTATGCGAGAAAGACCTGCCCATTTTTTAGGTACGCTATATGCCATCCAACATTTTGAACTTGGACATGCTCTGGGGAATAGAGTGAGACTCCGTCTCAAAAAAAAAAAAAAAGAATCTACATAACATAACGTCCTCAATTCTGCCTCTTGGTCCTCAGAACCTACAATACATATTATCTGATACTCTTTTACATAAATAGTCTGCTATTCCTTAATTTGGTGACCCATACTCCATCCATCTGAAGGCTCCACTATCTTCAATCAGAGGCTTCCAGAGTTATGGTAAGCCAGAGTACACAGGATAGCACACGGGAGGATTTTATGAGCCAGACCCAAAGTGCCACTCATCATTTTTTTCCACATACTGCTAGCCAGAACTCAGTTTCTTAGCCACACCCAACCTCAAGGCAGCTGGGACATTAGTCCAGCTGCCTTCCCAGGAAGAGAAAAAGATGGGTGGATGAACGGTTAACTAGTCTCTGTTCTGGCAGATTACTTAACTTCTCTGTGTCTGTTTCAACCTATGTGAAATGGGAATAATAAGTAAGATTTCAAAGAGGGTTGAATGAGTTATGTACATCAAGTGCTTAGAACAGAACCTAGAACATTTGTGAGTGCTCAAAGTGTTTACTATTATTTCTCTGTACTTGCAGTCTAGAAGATACACTTCCTGATACCTGCTTCCCTTCATTCCTCAATATTCAACCCATCATCACTTCCTATCAGTTGTACCCCCCTAACATCCCTCAGAAATGCCCTCTTTTTCAGTGTGCTACCGTTTAAAAGGTAGGTTTCATTATTATTCAGGTACGGTGAGGCCAACCCATCAGGAGATGACTGCCATTAAAAACAGCTTGTTATGGTGACAATCCTGAGAGGAGGGGCATGCCACATTACAGGGGGCCATGCAGAGAAGTACCCGGGTAGGTTGGGAGGCAGAAGGAGTAAGGGCAAGTGTGGGCAAGAGTCTTGATTGTGGTTTCTTTGGGAAGAAATGGGTAAGACAGCGCAAGCAGGTTTAGGATTGACTAGTTTGAATAATTTTAGCAGACTCTGGGGCATACGGGTGGCCTCCAGCTGTCTGGTCCTGGGGTGATTAATGCAGCAGCACAGTGCCTGAAGTGTAGGAACTTGATAAAGGAGGCAGTTGGTGGCTTGGTTTCTGAATTGGGTGGTTGGCATATAAAAGGCATGGTTGCAGTCCTTGGTTTGCTATCTCTAGGAATTAACTAACTCTGAGCTAAGCAGTCCTTCTATGGTCAGCTAAGCCCCAAATGCCAAAATATTGTAGCAGGATATAGAAACCAAAAAGATGTGGCGAATACAGCCACTATCCCGCACCTGGATTGCCTGCAGTGGCTTTCCAAGTGCTCTTCCTCCAACTCGCTTACGCTTGTGAATCAGCCTTCCTTCCAACAGGCAGTTGGCCTCTGGGAAGCCTACATCTGATTGTGTCACTAGCCAGCTTCAAGCTATGCAGGAGCTTCCTGATTCCCTTAAGAAAAAGATCAAAGGCCTCTCTCCTGTCTCTGCTTGTTCTGCTTTTCCTTGGCTTGTGGGGGCTCCTTGGTTCCTCTAATGTGCCTTGTTCTTCCACCAATTGGGCCTTTGCATCTGCTCTGCCTTTTGGCTGAAAAGCTCCTCTTTGCTCTGCAGCCTCTGTGCCTTGGGTATTTAACACATGCATCAGATTTCAGCACAGATTCAAAACTTGCATGACCCCTCCCCCTATTGTGTGACTAATTGCTTTAATTTAATGTGGTAAAGTTGTTAAATATCCAGCTGGGCCTGGCTTTGCACGTTCGAATCCCAGCTTCACCATTTCTCACTTGTTTGACCTTGCATTAGTTATTTAATCCCTCTAAAAGTCAGTTTCCCTTCTCATAGCATGGGGATAACATTAGAAACATTTCTTGGGCTTTTTGTTAGGATAAAATAAAATAATGTGTACTCAGTGTGTAATCATTTCCAAGACTTCAGTGTTTGATATTATTAATAATTCCTAGTAAGCCTCAGAATTCTTTGTAACTTAGGACCCTAGGCAGTGACTAGCAATTAGCCAGGATTCAAATGGAGAACACTTTCACATCTCTGATTAGGAGAATGAATCACTTCAGAAGGTTAATATAAGCTAATTAATATTTAAGCTACTGTTATAGAAATGACATTTCCTCACCAGGGGGGAATCGAACTGACTTTTTTTCCTTTTCTGTTATGACATATGCCATCATCCTTTTTTATTTTTTATTAAATAAGAGTTCTACATATTGGTAACTGATACGGTTTTTGGCTCTGTGTCCCCAATCAAATCTCATCTTGTAGTTCTCATAATTCCCGTGTGTTGTGAGAGGGACCCAGTGGGAGATGGGTCCCTCCTATAACATTGAATTGAATTATGGCAGGAGGGGCGGATCTTTCCCAGGCTGTTCTCATGACAGTGAATGGGTCTCATGAGATTTGATGTCTTTAGAAACAGGAGCTGCTCTGCACAAGCTCTCTTTACCTGCCACCATCCACGTAAGATGTGACTTGCTCCTTCTTTCCTTTCACCATGATTGTGAGGCCTCCCCAGACAGGTGGAACTGGGAGTCCCATTAAGCCTCTTTCTTTGGTAAATTGCCCAGTCTCAGGTATGTCTTTATCAGCAGTGTGAAAATGAACTCATACAGTAACATAATACAGAGAAATAACTAAAAATAAAACATGACAGAAGCAAATGTAAGGGCATCATTATTAACTTGCCTCTTTTCCCTTTCTGTAGATGAAATTTCATTTTAATTCCTGAATTCTTTCTAATAAAGTCTTACTTATTAGGCCAAAAGAGTGTGATATAATGAACATATTCATATGCAAAGATTTGATTGATTAAATATTGTTAGAAGCTGGGGATAGAGAAAGAATTTAACTACAAAAGTTAATAAAAGAATTTTTGGGGGGGGTGATAAAACTGTTCTATATTTTGATTGTGGTACTGGTTACACAACTGCATTCATTTGTCAAAACTCGTACAGTTGCATATTTAAAAGATGAAATTTACTCTATACAAATTGTACTGCAATTAAAGAAAAAAAAAGGATTGGGCATGGTGGCTCATGCCTGTAATCCCAGCACTTTGGGAGGGCAAGGTGGATGGATCACCTGAGCCCAGAAGTTTGAGACCAGCCTGGGGCAACACGGTGAAACCACGTCTCTACCAAATGAAAAACAAAAAATCAGCTAGGCGTGGTGGCACACGCTTGCAGTCCCAGCTACTAGGGAGCTGAAGTGGGAGGATTGCCCAGTCTGGGAGATCGAGGCTGCAGTGAGCCATGATTGCACCACTGCATTCCGGCCTGGGTGACAGAGTGAGACCCTATCTAAAACAAACAAACAAACAAACAAATAACAAAGAAAAAGATTGGGTTGATAATTCTCTTTTCCCTTAAGCTTAGGAAATGTTAGTGGTGAAATTGGTTTTGAATTAATGTAGAGGTCAAAAGTGATACATTTGTATATTTATTTACAAGACTATGATCCAATGATAACTTTAAGTTTTAAAACTAATTGCAAAATAGCTCAGTTATACTTAAGCAAACACTGTCCTTGCCATAAAATGGAGTATTGCATGCCAGAGGGTCAGATACAGGGAAGGCAAATATACAAGAAGTGGTATCCAAGAAGGACATTCCAGAGACTGCAATTTTACCTAAATGCACGGAACTTGAGAAATTATAGAATTTTTTTGTTGTTGTTGTAAAAAAATGGCAACAGCACCTTTCCATGGTATAACTGCTGCAATGTCATGATGGAGTATGGGGATGTAAATGAGCCTATCACATCATAGAAGAGTGCAAGCTTTCAATGCCAAAATTCCTTAAGAGCCTGCTGATTAAATCTTGCTGCAAATGGAATTTCACTCTTATTTTGGATGGGCGAAAAGTGATTTATTATATTTTCTTGGCTCTTATCCCTAGTGAATGCAGAGAGTGTATGCCTTCTATAGCAGCATATGGTTTGTTGGGAAGTATGAATCATCAATAGAACCAGCGGTGCAAACCCTCCCCAAAACCGAACCAAACAAAACAAACGTGAAGAAGGTGGCAACTATCCTGAGGCAGATTCTGTTGTTATGCCTAACGTTGTTCATCTCATTGGGGAACTTTTACCTCTGACTCTCATGAGCTCTTCCTCTAGTTAAAAAGAATGAATCTGTTTTAATATTTGAAGATGCAAAACTAGCTGTCTTCCTTTATTTTACTTTCTCTGGAATGACTTGCTTATGAGCTGTTGGCTATTGATGATTATTTCTTACATTTTTTAAACATTTATGAATGCTTTACTATTTTCCAGATAGTATACTAGATATTTGGAATGCAAGGAGCTGTTCCCAAGAAATCTTCTTATTATTACTATGTTGTCTTTTTCACATTTACTAGGTCAACCTAGTTTAATTTTTAGACTGTCAGAATTACTTGAAAGAAAAGGTTCCTTTTTATCAACCAGTACTTTCTAAACTCATCTATGATAATAGTCTATATTTGATGCTCACATGAAACATCATAATATTTATCATTAAAATTCTTGCTGCAAACTGGAAAGCCTACATTTAAAGAAGGGTGAAAAGCTAAAGGATTAAATATGTTAGTTTCAAAAGGTTGAGGGATCTTGACGTTTAAACATTTATCCACTTATTAAAATATTTATTTAGGACTTACCATATGCCAAGCAATATTTTAGAGACTAGAGATATAGCAGTAATCAGGATGAATGAGATGTCTACCTTTCTGAAATTTATAGCTCAGTGACTATAATCAACAAGCAAAGGAGTGAGTCAACATGGTAACTTCAGAGAGGAAAGCAAAACAGAAACATAATTGAGTTTCCATAGTCAGGAGCCCTCTCTGGGAAAATAACATGATATGGTTTGGATTTTTGTCCCTGCCTAAATCTCATGTGGAATTGTAATCCCTAATGTTGGAGGAGGGGCCTGATGGGAGGTGACTGGATCAAAGGGCAGATTCCCCGCTTGGTGTTCTCACCATAGTGAGTGAGTTCTTATGAGATCTGGTTGTTTAAACGTGTGTGGCACCTCCCCTTTCTCTCTCTTCCTCTGTAAGACATACCTGCTTCATCTTCTGCCATAATGGAAAGTTTCCTGAGGCCCCTCCAGACATGCTTCCTATACAGCCTGTGGAACTGGGAGCCAATTAAACCTCTTTCCTTTATAAATTACCCAGTTTCAGGTATTTCTTTATAGCAGTGAGAGAACAGACTAATACGTGACGTTTGACAGGACATCTGAGCAATGGAAAGGAGCAGCCATGTGGAGACCTGGGGGAAAGGCGTAGAGGCAGAGAGTGCAAGTGTAAAGCCTCTGTGGTGGGAATGAACTTGGCACATCTTGGGAGCAGAGAGTGTGCGGGGTAAAGTTCTATGTGGGGAGGTGAGTAGGGTCAGCTGAGATGAGGAGTGAATGGGAAGCAGTTGGAGTACTTTTAGTAGGACAATGAAATGCTTTTTAAGAAACTTTTACTTGGAAATAATTTTAAGTTTACAGAAAACGTAGGTGAAAAGTACAAAGAATAGCTCTATACCCTTTACTCAGGTTCACTTATGTGAACGTTTTGCCCAATTTGCATCACCATTTACTATCTCTAACTCTAAACACTTTTGTCTCCACCATTTGAGAGCAAGTTGCATACAGCATGGCTCTTAATCTCTAAATATTTCAATATATGTTTCCTAAGAAAAAGGTTATTCTCTCATATGAAGGCTAATTTTTTATCAACTTGACTGGGTTACAGGGTGCCCAGATATTTCTTCAAACATTATTTCTGTTTCTGTGAGGATGCTTTTGTATAATATTAACATTTAAATCAGTTGACCAAGTAAAGCAGATTGCCTTCCCTAAAGTGGGCAGGGTTCATCCAATCAGAACAAAAGCTCTGGCACTCCCCCAAGTGAGAGAATTCTTCCTGAAAGAAGGCCTTTGAACTGTCAAAAACCCAGTTCATATGCTACCTTTTTAAATTTTTTTAAATTCAGACTCAAACCGACACATCAGCTCTTTCTGTGTCTTGCACCTGCTGGCTTTCAGACTGGAATGACACCAACAGCTCTCCTGGTTCTCAAGCCTTCAAAGTTGGATTAGAGGTAAACCATTGTCTCTCTTGGGTCTGCAACTTGCTAGCTAACCCTGCAGATCTTGGGTCTTGCTAGCCTCCATCACCACATGAGCCAATTCCTTACAATCAATCTCTTTGTATATGTACATACATTCTATTGGTCCTATTTTTCTGGTGAACCCTGACTAATATACCTTACATAACTACAGAATAGTTACCAACTTCAGTAAAATTTAGCATGAATAAAGTACTTATATCCACACCATCGTCCGTATTCTACTTGCATCTACTTGTATCAACTAAGTCAATAACTCCTTTTATAGCATTCTTTCTCTTCCATACAGGAGCCTGTCTATGAGCACACATTGCATTTAGTTTTCATGTCTCTTTTGTATCTTTTAATCTGGAACAATTTCCCAGCTTTTTAAAAAATGCTTTTATGACTATTGACAGTCTCAAAGCATGTAGCATCCTCCCCCTTATACCCACCTGCTGCCTGACCTCTTTCCAATAGGATGATCCTCATTTTGGCTTTGTCTAATGTTTCCTCATAATTAGATTTAGGTTATGCATTATTGGAAAAAATAACATAGAACTGATGTTTGCCCTTCTCAGTCATCCACAATGACGGTCTTCCACTCATTGATGATATTGATTTAAATCATCCACTCAAGGTGTTGTCTGGTTTGTCCACAGTACTGACTCTATTTTCTCCTTGCAACCAATAAGCAATCATACAAATATCCTGATGCTTAGTACAGTTGACTTCCTAGATTCAGCATTTCCTGATCATTACCTGAATTCATCTTTACTCAGACATTTGTGAAATGATGGTTTTCCATTCATTCACCTGCCACATTTATAGCAAGAGATTTTCTTTCTTCATCTTTTTTTTTTTCTGAGACAGTCTTGCTCTGTCATGCAGGCTGGAGTGTAGTGGTGCGGTCACGGCTCACCGCAACCATGATCTCCTGAACTCAAGTAACCCTTCCACTTCAGCCTCCTGAGTAGCTGGGACCACAGACGTGCACCACCATGCCTGGCTAATATTTAAACTTTTTTGTCGAGACAAGGACTCATTATGTTGCCCAGGTTTGTCTTAGACTCCCGGGCTTGAGCAATTCTCTCATCTTGGCCTTGAAAGTGTGGGATTACAGGCGTGAGGCACAGTGCCCAGCCTCATCTTTTTTTTTTAAAACATCACCGCCTGGCTAATTTTTGTATTTTTAGTAGAAACGGGGTTTCGCCATGTTGGCCAGGCTGGTCTTGAACTCCTGACTTCAGGTGATTCACCCACCTCAGCCTCCTAAAGTGCTAGGATTATAGGCATGAGCCACTGTGTGCAACTAAGCCTTATCATTTACTGTTTTATTATTTGTTATTGATATAGACTTATGGATTCCTGTTTTCAAATGACTTATTATTAATTACATTACTGCCCTTAATTATTTAATTTCTCAAATTTCCTAATGGGGTCTCCTTCAAGCTGTTCCCTGTGTCCTTCTGACAAGTCCCTATCATTTTTGGTGGGGAGATATTTCTTTAATTTTTCACGTAAAGAGATTTTTCAGTATCTTATTGTACTTTCTGTATCCCAGACCTGGAAACAATCATGTCATTGAGAAGCCCTAATTCTTTGTAGTGGAGAATGGTGTCAGAAGTCAAGATCTGGGTGCCAGGTGTGGTCACATTGTCACCGTGCATGTCTTCCAGTTTTTTTCAGCAGATAGAGCCAGGAAATGAGCATATGTCAACATTTTACATGCATGTAGATACAAACATATACACAAACACATATTTTAGAAATCATGAATCCACATCAATATCTCCAATTCCAACCCATCATTTCAAGATTCTTTCTACATCCACAAAGTAGTAACAGGATGTTAAAAGATCCTTCTGGCTACTCCATAGACAATGTACTCTAGTGTGCGCAAACATGGAAGCTGGGAGTCCAATCAGGAGCCATTCAGCTGTTCAGGAAAGACGTGATGGAGACTAGGCTGACAGTGGTGGAAGTCCTAAGCAATGGGTATACTTCTGTTTTTAAGGTATAGATTATACTATAAGGACAGGACACATATAAGAAAAGGAGAGAAACCACATATTACACTTAGACATTTAATCTAAACCATGGATATGATTCAATAGGCAGAATTTTCAGTGCAGGTGATCTGATTTTTTTAAAGAACGGAAATACGACTTTCTTCAGTAGGATCCCATAGACTGTGGGAGCGAGCATGTGTTTGCAATGACCAGTGAAGTCCCCACAAACCCAGAATCATTAAGAAAATAATTTTTAAAGTCAAGCATTAAAATCCCAAAAGAGTTTGGTATACAGAAATCAGGAAGGGGAGGCTGTGCAGCCAAAGAAAATATGTAGATGTTCCCAATAGGAACAAGATCTGGGAATAAGAAAACCAGTCTGCTTTCCAGGTGTTCTTTCAGTTTAAAAAATTCCCTAACATCGGAGCACCTCTGATGTAGATTTCAAAGCAATTACAAAGAAAGCAAGGACTACACTCTCCACTGTTAGAAGAACTGTGCACCATAACTATGATAATAAAAGGCGAGAAGACTGACTGTCCACTAAAAATATAACTACATTCATTTATAGTTTTTGCCAGCCATGTTAATAGAAACACAATTTCTGCACCGAAATCATCGTTGCCTGCTTTATGATGTGTTTAACTTTTGTTTTCTGTTTTTATTTCTATTGAATATCATATCAGAAGCATTTTAATGTTTATGTCTGTCCCCTGTTTCAGACTATTCCTGTCATCTTTCCATAATGTAGATATTTACACTCCATACCACTCCCCAGCCCACAACTCCCCCTCTGACACCCACACCTTCCCACATCTCCACACAATAGTCCTCTAAAATAAAACATCCCGAATGCAGACATCACAACTCTTATCATCATGCTTTACATTATTGCTTACATCCTACCTTGCTTCAGCATGGGAATGTGTTTCAAGTCACATAAAGAAAAAGGATTAATAATTTATCTCCTGATGCATTTGATCCTCTACCCAGACACTTGGCTGTCAAATCTGAACCTGCTTTCTTATGCAGACCTACCAAACGCAGTTTGATCTGCTTCATTTACTATGTACATTGCTTCCATAAATGAAATCTCACAGCAATAGCTAGGTATGTACTTAGATATAGGTTTATCTATACATACATACAACAGCCTATATCAGGTGCACAAAGGAATCTCAACTATCTAAGTTTCCCAGGTCCTGATAAACAATTTCAGTGGGTGATGACACCTTAAGAACAGCTTCCTGTCTGTTCTGCCTAGGACTGCAGGCTCTGTACCTTGTGCAAAATTCCAATGGTCTATCTAAAAACTCTGAACAGTGCAGAAAACCTTTCTTATCTCTGAGAGCACAGGGACCTTTGCAAACAGCACTTCCTGCATTACATAAATAGGAAACACAGCAAATATGATTTATTTAAGATGTTTCATGTTATGAGTTGTGCACCACCAAATCCCCAGCGGGTCAGCAGGGCTGTTGATCTCCTTTGCTTTTGAAACATTAAGGTTTATGATGCACTCATACAGAAAATGTAAAGAAGGATTCTTTTGGCATGGAACGGATGCTGATAAGTTGACCTTCGATCACTTGAGAAACCTGATTGGGGTTTACTGATATGAAGAGGAAGTTGAGGCAAAGGAAACAATGCAGAACTTGAAGCCAATTGTTTTAAAACTGCAGAGTCTGTGGGAATGGGATTTCATACTCATTTTCCCATTACAACTTTGCACCCAGCCTGCTATCCTTATTATCCCACCACCCCTATGCGCCTGCC
The DNA here is from genome assembly GCA_963573385.1 of Cacajao melanocephalus. Lineage (NCBI taxonomy): Eukaryota > Metazoa > Chordata > Mammalia > Primates > Pitheciidae > Cacajao > Cacajao melanocephalus. The sequence goes on along the minus strand of CAUYLG010073812.1, from coordinate 5,640 downwards.
GGGAAATGACATGTTTAAAACTTATGAGGCAAGAGATTTTCACATTTATTCTGTGGGAATGCTAATAAACAGATTAAAATGTGAACTCTAAATCCAAAATGTCATACACACATGGGAATAAACAAATAAAGATCTGACATGGGGACAAAGGGGCTACCCCTTGCAACTCAGATCCACTTTTTCTTGGCATGTCGTTAGCAATTTCCTGGTCCTAGTCCTAAGTGAGGTGTTCCCTGAAATTCTGCCAAATTGGTCTTATGCAATTTGTTACAATGACCGTAGGTCACAATCTTTAGCAGTTGGCAGGTGTTCTGGGCTTGCCCTCACTTGAGGAGCCCCAGTTAATCCAGTTTAGTACTATTCTTTTCTGCTTAGTTCTTGAAGATCCTTTTATATAATCCCTGAACCAGAAAAAATTAGCTAGCATGAGTTGAACCAGAAAAATAAGCTAGCATGAGCTCACACACTCAAATCCCAATAGTGCTTAGAGTATTGATTTCCAAGAGCTGTGGGAATCTTTCAAAGGTTCTGCACATGTCTCCATCTATTCTCAATATACTCTTCAGTGGATCTGGCAAAATAAAGGGAAGGTAGTGCCTACTAACATATTGTCAAGACGTGTATGTATTACTGCTGTAACTGTATGTATTAGTTTTCTTGGGCTGACATCACAGAATATCGTAGCCTGGATGGCTTCAATCACAGACGTTTATGTCTCACAGTTCTGGAGGCTGGGAACTTTAAGATGTAGGCGCTGGTAGAGTCACCGTGTGGTGAGGGCCCTCTTGCTGGCTTGCATCCAGCCAGCCACCTTCTCCCTGTGTCTTCACATAGAGATCTGATTCCTGATTTCTCTTCCTCCTTTTTTTTTTTTCTTCTTTCTTGGAGACAGGGTCTTGCTGTGTTGCTCAGGCTGAAGTGCAGCGATGTGATCATGGCTCATTGCAGCCTTGACCTCTTGGGTTCAATCGATCCTCCCACTTCAGCCTTCCTAGTAGCTAGAACTACAGGTGTGTGGCACCATGATCAACTAATTTTTGTAACTTTTTTTGGTAGGGATGGGGTTTTGCCATGTTGCCCATGCTGGTCTCGAAGTCCTGAGCTCAAGGAATCTATCTCAACCTCCCAAAGTGCTGGGATTACAAGTGTGAGCCCTAACACCAGGCCTCTCTTTCTCTTTTTATAAGGGCTCTAACTCCATCACGAGGATCCCATTCTCATGACCACATCTAACCTAATTATATCCCAAAGTTTCCATCTTCAAATACCAACCCACTGGAGGTTAGGGCTTCAATATATAAATTTGCAGGGGGCAGAGGAGATGCAATCCAGTACATAACACTGTACAAATTCTGGAAGGAGCCTCACTGAGGGTTGGATCAAATAACTTTGAGGGAATGTGTTGACAAAAGAAGTACCTGTCATCTGGGAAGGTAATTCTCCTACAGTTTCAAGTAAGTTAAGAGCAGTAGAATACTGTTATCCTTGGCTGAGAAAGTATGAGGAGTTTTCCTGACATCCAGGATATTTACCCAATGGAAAGAGGTAGCTTTTCCTGAAGAAGCTGTATTTGTGACTCATTCCAGGGGATCTCAGTCCAGGAGACACCTTTAAGAGTTGTGACTGCCCATGTTTCAGCAGGGGAGACCCTGGAGAAAGCGATTCTCATCTGAGTCATCTGGGGTTTCGTGCTCTTCCTTCTGTTCAATGACCTGCAGGCCACCGACCTGGCTGCACATCCTCTGGTGCTCTCCTTGCATCGCCCTTAGCTGATGGGCACTGCTTTCCCAGACACAGTGCTGAGTTTCACTCCAGACTCCGTTCTCGCTCCCAAGAGGACTCTCCCCTAAGCTCCAGCTAACTAGCCTCATGGTCACTGCAGAGACTGTGGTTGGATATTACGAGCAGCACAAACCACCACACAGAAGATACTGCTTCTCCAACATTCCTGATATTCCTGAGGTGTTAGTGTGGTGATGTCCCAGTTACATTAGGCCATCCCTACAGCCCAGCCCCACTGGTGATTTTCCTCCAGTCACCAAATAAACACTGAGCAGGCAGCTTCACTTTCATCCAGTTTTATGAAACTGCCCACCCTGCTCTCCACATTCCTGTTAATTAAGACAAATGACAAGGTTGTCTGCTCTGCTCTGCTCACTCATCTTTTATGATCTCTGTTATGTTAAGCAAGTGCTAACAGTGCTCTATAGGGCTCTGTCATCCTATAGAGTCACGGGGTCTTTGTGTAGTGAGGATAAATAAAAACATTATATCAGACCTCTCTTAAAAAGATATCTATTTTAATTAATATCCAGATAATGGAACTAGCTCAATTCTCTGAGGCCTTCTGCACAGAAGACTTTGTTGAATTTGAGTGATAACACATGAAACAGTTATGACCAGTCTCACTAATACACACCCCCCCACAAAAACAGTTGAGGACCTGAAATCACCTAGAAATGCTCAGAAAATGTCTCTTGTCTAGGTTCACAGAATAGCAGAATGTATTACTCAATGCTCATTCTTATCCTACAGTCTAAACAGAGTTCTCTCATTTTTTTTTACAGATGAGAATGTATCTTTTTCATCTGAAAAAATAAATGTTTACACAGTCTAAACAGAGTTCTCTAATTTTTTTTTTTACAGTTGAAAATGTATATTTTTCATCTGAAAAAATAAATGTTGACTAAGAAAGTGTTACAATAACTGGAGGTTCTGATAAATTGAACGACATTTTACATTTGGATTTTATCAGTGGTATAACCATCTGGCTGCATTTGAGAAACGTAGCACATTTGAATGAGACGTTTATTCAGGCTACAGGCAAAGCTCAAGACACTCAGAGTAGTCACTCGATAAATATTTGTTGAAGATATTATCTTTATTACTCTATTAATATCTGTCCTGTTCAGACAAATTATTTACCGTTAATTTGAACAATAATAAAATTTGTAAAACATGTGAACCACAGGGAAACATCCTGAAGTTTTTGAACACTTTTTTCTTTGGATCTACTTGAACATTTATCCGATGACCTGAAGTATAATTGCCTGACCTCTCTGGCCTGTGTAATATTTAATAAAAGGTTCCGTAAGTGGGAGAACATTCTGGTTCGCTCTCTAGAGGTTGTTTAATGATAAGGGTCTGTGAGGCAGCAATGTATAAGACAGTGGTTCTCAGACATTCTCTTGGCACTGGAGCCCCTCAAAACCAGTCTCAGTCAGAAGCCCCACATGGGAACCACTCCAAATAGGGTGAGAAATGCCGGGGAGCCTTCCTGCTCTCTTCTTTTTTGGAGGTCTCAGGACATCAGAGGAGCCCTGGGGCTGAGGAGCACAGACTGAAAAACACTTATCATTGCCCCAGGAATCTGCTTCATCAGGAATACCCTCTCCCACCCGACCCTACCTAAGTGACCTTTGGCAAATCATTTTCCTTGTTCTGTTTCCTCATCTGGTAAGCAAGGAGTTAGAATCAGATCTGTTCAGAATTTTTCTGGTCTGAGTTACGAATACCCTCATGCTGCCTTAATACTCTTACTTTCCTGCAACTTTGTTTTCATTTTCTAAGAGGCTGAGCTTCTCTTCTAAGGAGGGCATGCCTGGGATGAGACAATGTCTCCCTGTGTTCCGGTGAGAGGCAGACAGCCGGGACTGCTCTGTGGCTGTTGCAGGAGGAAGTGACTGAGGAGGAGCCTAAATTCTAAGAATCTACCATGCCAGCCAGAACCCTGGGTAAAGAAGGAAGCCACTTCAGAGGGCACTTCAAGGTCATGACTGAGGAGCCTTGGTGGACAGCTGGAATCCTGGCTTGGGTGGGCCTTCAATTCCTCAAACACCTGCTCCTTCTTCCTCAATTCCTAATCTGTCCAAATATGTCCCTGTCTGAGGAGAGAATGTTCTGGTACCTGTGAACTTGCAATGTAGTATGAGGATAAACAGTGATGTTCTTCAGAGGTGCTGCCTGGCAGCTGAATTCTCATATGTAATAATAATAATTTGAGGCTGGGTTGGTGGCTCCATCTATAATCCCAGCACTTGGGGAAGCTGAGGTGGGAGAATTGCTTGAGTCCAGGAGTTCAAGATCAGCCTGGGCTACACAGTGACACCCCTCTCTCTCTATAAAAAATAAAAATTAAAAAATTAGCTGGGCATAGGAGTACATGCCTATATTCCCAGTTTCTTGGGAGGCTAAGACAGGAGGCTCACTTGAACCCAGGAGGTTGAGGCTGAAGTGAGCTGCAATTGTGCCAATGTACTCCAGCCTGAGTAACAACAAAAGAGCCTGTTTCAAAATAATGATAATAATAATAATAATAATTTTGGCCTGGCATGGTGGCACATTCCTGTAATCTCAGCACTTTAGGAGGCCAAAGCAGGAGGGCTGCCTGAGCCCACGAGTTCAAGACTAGCTTGGACAACAGAATGAGTCCTCATCTCTGCAGAAAAGAGAAAAAAATAGCTAGGCATGGTGGTGGGAGTCTATAGTCCCAGCTACTCAGGAGGCTGAGGCAGGAGGATATCTTGAGCTCTAGGAGTTCGAGGTTGCAGTGAGCTATGATTGTGCCACTGAAATCCAGCCGGGGCCATAGAGGGAGACCCAGCCTCTAAAAATAATAACAATTTAAACATAGTCTTTGTGATAATTACTACGAATAGACTCTTCACATGTATTGTCTTTATACACCTCACTGCAACTGTTTGCTGTATGTGCTACATTCATCCTCTATTAAAGATGAGGAAACAGATATGCAGAGGCTAAGTATCCCCTGAAAGTCACCATCTTAGTAGGTTGTAAAGCTTTCATTGAACCCCAAGCCTGGCTTTTTTGTTCTCTCCTCTCTCCTTTAAGAGGCTACCGTGATCTCTTTACCCCATATCAGACATGGAATTCTCTGTTTCTTTTCTTAGACTCCAGTTAGCATTTCCTATTCTTAACCTGTGAAATGCATTATTGGCAGCAATAACCTTCAGTAGTTAAAATGTAAACTCTGAAGCTGCACTGTTAGGGTTAAAATCCCTTGGCCCACCACACAGTACTGTAATTTGGATGAGATATTGTTTTCGTGGGTTTTTTTTTTTTGAGACTGAGTTTTGCTCTTGTTGCCCAGGCTGGAGTGAAATGGTGTGATCTCCACTCACTGCAATATCTGCCTCCCAGGTTCAAGTGATTCTCCTATCTCACTTGACACTCCACCTGAGTAGCTGGGATTATAGGTGCCCACCACTATGCCTGACTAATTTTTGGTATTTTTACTAGAGATGGGGTTTCATTATGTTGGCCAGACTGGTCTTGAACTGTTGACCTCAGGTGATGCACCTGCCTCGGCCTCCCAAAGTGCTGGGATTACAGGCCTGAGCCATTGTGCTGGTCTGGATGAGATATTTAATCACTCTCTGCTTCAATTTTCTCATCAGTGAAATGAAGTTGAATAAGAGTGAAATCACAAATATTTCTATACACCAATAACAGACTAACAGAGCCAAACCAAGAGTGAACTCTAATTCACGATTGCTACAAAGAGAATAAGGTAACAAGGAATACAACTGACAAAGGATGTAAAGGACCTCTTCAAGGAGAACTACAAACCACTGCTCAAGGAAATAAGAGAGGACACAAACAGATGGAAAAACATTCCAT
>CAUYLG010073809.1:0-120000 GCA_963573385.1 Cacajao melanocephalus | reverse complement strand
ATTTAACCTCTTTTCTTCATAAATTACTAAGCCTCAGATATTCCTTTGTAGCAACACAGGTGGCCTAATACACTGTTTAACAGATTACCACACACTCAAGGGCTCAAAACAACACGTCATTTTGATCTCATGGTTTCTGTGGGCCAGCAGCCCAGTCATGGCTCATCTGGACCTTCTGTCTCAGGGACTCACACAAAGCTGTAGTCAAAGGATCAGCTGGGGCTGGGGTCTCATCTGAAGGTTCAAGTAGGGAAGGACTCACGTCCAAGCTCACCTGATTATCAGCAGAATTCAGTTGCTTGAGGTTTGCTAGAATAAAGTTCTCAGCTCCTGGCCATGTGGGCATCTTCCACATGGCAGCCGGGGTCATCAAAGTCTGCCAGCCATGACAGAAGTCATTCTCTTTTGTAACTTAATCACAGAAGGGACATCCCATCACTCTTTCCATATTCTTTCAGTTAAAGGCAAGTAGCTGAGCCCATACCCAAGGGGAGAGGATTGCACACTGAATTTCAGGAGAAAGGGGTGATTGGGCATCATTGTAGAGTCTCCCTGCCACAAGTTTATTTATAGATGTGTCCTCGGGGAGAAGCAGGGAAGGAGAAAAAGCCAACTCAAAGATGTGCTCTGTTTGGAATTGGCCATGGCTACCAGCATCTAGCGCTCAATCCTGCAAGACTAGGGGAAGTTTTTTGGTCCAGGGGACAAAAAGGAGAAAGCATTTAACCATCAATCAGCTACTGACCCCTGAGGTCAGGGATGGCTCCACCGGTATTAACCTCCCCATGCTTCCAGGCTGCATGTGCAGGATTCTAGAGCAGGCTCCCGGGACAGCCCACATCATGCTGTCGGAAAGAAACAGGACACAAGCAGAGTCCTAGATGGGACAGGTGCTGAGAAAGGCAATGAGACCTCACACAGAACTGGTTGCTGCCTCCGTAGCTAAAGAAAGAGGTCCACAGAGGACTGAAGCCATGTATGAGACATGTCTGATACAAGCCCATCCCCAGGTTTATGTGTGTTTACACATGCCTCCACCCAGGAGACAGAAGGCACTGCCTCACCGTGAGCTTGGGGAAAGATAACACAATGGGGCCACATCCAAATTTAACATCTTCTTCCACCCAGACATAGCTCTCTGGCTGACCTTTTTCTGTTGATGGCACCATCCTCCTCTTCTCCCAGCTGCAGCTCGAAGTTGATCACCTCTGTGGATTCTTTGTTATCCTTTGCAATCTGTGCCTTATGGGGCAGGACCAACAGCCACGTAACTTGAGAACTCAGTGCAAAGTGGAAATGAGGGGCCTCTTCTAAGCATGGGGCCCAGCAACACAGATGGCCTAACACACTGTTTAACAAGTTACCACACACCTAACAGTTCAAAACAACACATCATTTTGATCTCATGGTTTCTGTGGGCCAGCAGCCCAGGCATGGATCATCTGGGTCCTCTGTCTCAGGGTCTCTTGTAAAGCTGCAGGCAAAGTATCAGCTGGGGCTGAAGGTTCGAGTAGGGAAGGACCCACATCGAAGCTCACATGATTATTGGCAGGATTCAATTGCTTGAGTTGTTAGAATAAAGGTCCCAGCGCCTGGCCATGTAGCCATTCTTTTCCTGGCACCTCACTGACCATCCCCGCCTTCACAGGTTATACTTCCCTGAAGCCAGCTCTGCCTGCAGGATCTATAACTTCAGGAGATTCTCCAGTCACATCCTTAGGCTCTTAGCATTCTCTGTTGTGCTTCTCCTCTTGGCACCCCCACCAACTTATGACTAAAGAGTCCTCTATGCTTCTGTGGCCCTGAGAGAATGAACTTCATCCAGGACCCTGAAGGTTACCTGTTGGTCCTGCTGCAAACTCTGTTTGCCATGATGATCTGCCCAAAAGGCCACCCTAACTCCTCCCTTCGGGGGAGAAGAAGAGTGAGTCTGTGGAGGTGAGGTGTGCAGTGTGCAAAGTGCAGAGCTCTACCTGACAAACTGGAGTCAAAGAGGGACTTGCTCAAGAACTAAAAATGGGAGTAAGGCGGTCTTGCCACCTATTTGCCCGGTACTAGTCATAAGAACTGACTCTCATATATCGCTTACTAAGTTCCAAGCCATGTTTAAGCTCTTTGTACGTATTAATTCACTGATGTCATTCTCACAGTCATCTTATGAGATACTCTTTTTACTCCCATTTTACAGCAAAAAAAAACAAAACAAAACAAAAAAACACCTTGTCTCCTGGACATGAGACCAGTACCAGAGCTGAGAATTGAGTCCAAGCAGTCCAGCTTTTAAGTCCATTTCCCTAACCACTAACCACACTGAAAGTGAGAGCATTAGGTATTGGAGAGATCAGGTGTATGAGGAGAACTTTCAAAAGACTACCTGATGATGTTATGCGCTCTTTGTGGTTTAGAGAGAAAGGTGTGCATCTTATTTGATTTTTTCCTTTATATTTTGTTGAAATTACTTTGGGAAAGTCTAGCCTATATCAAGAAAGAGAAAAATAGGCAAAGGGAGGGAGATGAATAGATGAATGGATGGTTGGATGCAGAGATATACAGTGATATAGATTGTGCAAAACCCAGGTTATAAAGAAACAGAAGGGGCCTGGAAAAAGGGTGTACCCCTAAGCCAGGCTTAGCAGCAGCTGTAGAAAACAAAACAAAGGTAAAATTAGCCCATTTCCAAAATCAGTCAAAATCCTACCTGATTTCTAAGGCTCAACAGAATTATGTTCCCAGGAATCCCCTGTGAATCCGAAGTGAGATCTGTCTAAGAAGTGGGAGGCTGCAGTGATTGTACTGTTTGTCTTTTTGTAGAAGAAAGGAATGTACACTGGGGCCTGATACCCTCCTGAGAGGTTGTCCTGACCAGCAGGGCAGCTGCATTGCTTGGGAGGCAGCAAGCTGGTAAGGTATCCCTTCCCAGAGCAGCAGCTGGTGGGCTGCCATGTGTTCGGGAGTCCTTGCTGACACAGAGCGGTTGCCTTGGGGATGTGGGGAGAGGCAGCCTTCCTGGCCACCCCTGGTGAGTGAAGGAAAAAAACCAGGGGTGGGGAGAGTAAGAGGAGGATCACAGGTCTCGTGGAGCAGCCCACGAAATCCCTCACACCGGTGCTTCATTGTCTATAAGAGATGTGCTGTCTCCACAAACTCCCACCAGCTAAGTAGCAGGGAGAAAGCAGGTGGGTGGGGAAGGAAGTACTTGATTGCAACCCCACATGTTAATCTCCATCCAATCCAGTCACTTGGGTTTGAGTGTCTTGGAGCCTGAGTGGATGAATGGACTAAAGCAGACCTTGAGTTTTGTGCAGCAGTGGGATAGGGTGTGAGTGGGGAAGGGCATACCTGGCTGTGTTCTTGAGTCAGGAGGGACAGCTGCCTCATACCTCCTGTGACTTCCACAGTCCTGCATCTTGCCTGACAAAGTCCCTAGGTGGTTTGCCTGGCCATCATTTGTCATTTGCTCTTGTGGCAAGTCACAATGTCACAATGTGACTGATCAAGACTCAAAGCCCTCTTCCACCACACTCGAGGGGTGCTGAAGGTTAGGAGGGCAGGACCCAAGGTGCTTTGCAGGATGATCTCAACATTTCCCACCCTCTAAAAAAAAAACTGGCCAGAATGACTCTCCTCCCCAGTAGCCAGCTTCTCAGCAATCCATCAGCTACTCTAACAAGTATAAACAGGTCAGCTTAGGGATGGAAATGTTCAGGCCTCCTTCAGCCCAAGCGGGCTGAGCATGTGAGATGTAACCACACTCCACCTATAGCGGGCAAAAGCTTTTCCCTGCTCCTCAGGTCCCATAACCTCCCAGCAGGCTGGTCTCAAGGCCACCTCCAGACCTCCCACCTCCCAAGACTCAGGAAAGAAAGCACAGCCCCCCACTTTCCATCCTTCTTCCTCCCTTCCTCCCCCATAATCACATGAGCTTAGATATGGCTCTTTCCCCAGTTAAGCCCTCAGATGAGATGTCAGCCCCAGGTAATACCTTGACTGTAGATCAGCAGAGGTGGCCTCTTCTTCCTCACAACTTCTCCCCCTATGCAACCAAGAGGCAAGGCCTGAGCAGGCAGGAGAGGGTAGGGGAACTGGAGCAACACATCAAAGCCAGCCTTGGTCTGTTAAGTAGGAGCTAAAGAAACTTGGAAAATCTTTTTCCTCTCCTATTTTGCCAACGAATCGCATTTTGAATATCAAAAGCTGAACGTTAGCTCCCTTTTTCTTTCTGCTCTCCTCTGTAGCAACCTCAATCTTTTTCCTCAAGGCTGCTGGATGCTGGTTTAGACTAAGAAACAAAGGGAAGAGTCTCATTAATACTTTTCAAACGATTGCTCTCTTTCTCAGGTCAAAGCCAGAGACCGTGAAAACTAGAAACAGTTAGAGAGAAAACTTGCGGGACTAAGTATTAGGTCTAGAAGGCTGGTCTAGCACTTTACTGCTGCCTCAAAGTACTTACATTCCTGATTTGCCAACCAGCATGCAGCACACTCTTCCTTTGAACAGGGCAGACCCCATTTTACGAGTGCACCAAGGTTTCTCCAGGTGGAAGGAACAGATTCAAGCTAAAGAAGTGTTTGCGCAGCCGATGAATAATCTAGGGACCAGCTAAGAGTTGCAGCATAGAAGGTGCTGAACAAAGAACGAGACGATCGGATCTGCCTAGGGCAAAGCAATGCCTCCCCAGGAAAGAAGCCGACACACCCACATTTGCACTTCTCTTCTTTTCCTGGCACCTCGATGACCGTCCCCTCCTTCATCCTGATAAGGGCAAACACAGCCATCTCCATGCCAACGTGCTCTCACCACACTGAAACTTCTACGTTTGCAGTTTTTTCCCATGTTGATTGCACTCTGGGTTGGATGTGTCCAGTGACAGCTAGAGAGGTGCTGAGTGCACGGGCAGGAGACAGGCAGCTCAGACCAGGAAGGTCTCCTCTCTGTTCCCATCCACGTTAGCCTTAGAGGGCACCTCCTGCCTGTTGTCCTCCTCCCTATGTTTCAACACCTATGCTACCTCTGCTGAGTTACCAATGACCAGGACTAAATACAGCACCACACCTGCAACAGTGCCAGCTCTCTTTCCTTGAGCATCTCCTCTGTGTCCAGGGGATGAGGCTGGATGCATATATTTCTTAGAAATACTCAGGCATACTCTTGGATGTATAATGTTACTCCCATTTCATAGATGTGAAAACTGAGACCAGGATAGAAAAATAGCTGGATTAAGGTCACACCACGAGGAGACTGGACCTACTTTTTGGTCTGCTTAGCAAACCTTCCTATCATCAAAAGTATTAAAAGATAGTTTTCCAAAAACAAGTGAGATCATGACCTGATATTTTAACACGTGTTGAAGACTTTATTTGACTTAATGAGGGAACCAGGCAGATGTTATAAAGGAGAAGTCTGAAAAGCAGAAATTTATAGGGAGTAGGAAAGTGGAAATGAATTTACAAATAGACCAAAACTGACTTTCTCCTTAGGGAAGAGAGCAGTCAATTGAACCACTGGACAGGATTTATTTGCATGTCTATAGACAAGAATTATTTTGCATTGCTATCAGTTATGTACAACTTACAGAGCCATAAAATAGCTCAAAGACCCTGAAAGGCTAAAATCAGATAACATGCAAAGATAGGCTCGAAACAACCTAGTTTTCCGTTGGCGACACCTAGCGATCTTTTTTTGCTTATTCCAAATTTCCTTACGGGGCAAGTCCTTGGCCAGATCTAGGTGATCCTGGTAACTCATGGAGAAAATCATCTCTGCTGCTGTGATCAGGCTAAGGCTGCCAGCCACATGGAGGAAAGAGAAGGGCAGATCCCCAATGTTACTGAGCATCTACCACACGTCAGGCGCTACTTCAAACACTTGGTACATGCTAATTCATTTAATCCTCACAATAACCTATGAGAAAGGCTTCGTTGATGTTCCATCTTATGGATGAGGATGGGAGTATCAGGCCAGCTAAGGAACTTGTGCAAAGTCACACCCAAAGCCAGATGCAAACACAGGAGTCAGAGGCCAGAGTCGTCACTTGAAGCTCTGTGCCATCCTGTCTTGCAGAACAACCTGGAAAGAAAAGCAGAGAGAAATAATGATGGGCAATGACAGAGCAAGAATGCAAATGGGGTTGAGGGTGGGTTCTAGCCCCTATGGCTCTGGAACCTTTAGAAGGTTCTAGAAGGTTCTAGCACCCTTCCTCCCTTGGATTCTGCAAGCAACCTCAGCATCCTTTTCTAGGTACCAACGACAATAATCCTGCATCCTTTTATTGCTTAACCTCCTTTGAGTTGTACTTTTTTTTCATGAAGAATCTTGACTTATGCATCTATTAAGTGACAGAACTGAGTTTCAAACCTTCATGTGCCTACAATGCACAGCTGCATCGCTCCATTTTCTCACCTGGAAATGGGACCATTCTAGTACCCACCCCGCTGGATTGTTGCGACAATTGGGTACATTGATTTAGCAAAGCTCTGAAAAGAATGCCTGGCAGCTAAAGGTACTCAGCGTTGTTACCAAGTTATTAAGTTAGTGTTACCATCAGCTCCATTTTGCGGATTAGTACACTGGGACAAAAAAATGTTATCAACTTTGTCCAAGATCACTCCCCTGCCACCACTGATTAGCAAATGGCAGAGCCAGAAATTGAAACCAGGCAGTGATCAGAGCCTGTTGGCTTCACCTCGACGCTGGGAGGGCCCTCAAGAAGTCATCTGGCCCCTCTCTTTCTGTCCAGAGCTGAGTGAGTGTTCCGGGAGCCTGGGCCAGGCTTCCAGGCCAGGAGGACTCCCAGAGCTGGAGCTGGCTCCTTTCCCAGCTTGCCTGGAGTTGAAAGAACCACAGGCAGGTGGGGCCTCCCAGCTCTGCACAGCAGCAGCCAGGTGAGCGCAGTGCTCTGGGGCAGTGGCTCCCACTGAGCCAGAGTCTTATGCAAATAGACCTGCTCCCATCCACTTACTCAGGTGCCCATGAAAGCACCACCATACCTCTCTACTTGCGCTGCCTCCGCCTCATCTTCCCTGCCGTCTCCACTGTATGGAAGCATAAATCCAGTTAATGTGTCCAAAAAAGAAAAATCAAAATGTCAGATCTGCAGAGATGGTTCAATTGAAGGAATATTGATTGTCACAGAGAATATTCTCACTTTATTCACCTACTTAGTCTGCTCCCCTAGGCGTATATGAATTCATCAAATATTGTCACAGCGTGTAATCATGGTCGTTCCCACATTGTTGCAACTGCTGGGGCTTCGGTCCTGCTCACCGTGCCTGTCCCGGGTTGGGTAAGGGCAGGGGAGTGTGGGGAGGGAGAGGAGGGGGTCGCTATTGTGGTTTGGATGTTTGTTGTCTCCAAATCTCATGTCGAAATGTGATCCATGATGTTGAAGGTGGAGCCTGATGGAAGGTGTTTGGGTCATGGGGGCAGATGCCTCCTGAATAACTTGGTGCCCTCTCTGCGGTAATGAGTGAGTTCTTCTTCCATTAGTTCACAGGAAAGCTGGTTGTTTAAAGGGCTCCTCCCTCTCTCTTGTTCCCTTCTCACCATGAGACATGCCTGCTCCAACTTCGCCTTCCACCATGAGTAAATGCTTCCTGAGACCTCATCAGAAGCCAAGTCGATGCTGGTGCCGCGCTTCCAGCCTGCAGAATGGTGAGCCAAGTGAACCTCTTCATAAATTACCCTGCCTCAGGTATTCCTTTATAGCAACAGAAAACAGACCAATACAGTGGCCAAGGCATCGCGTCATGGCATTTCACCCAGGACAAGACACTTTGCCATAAAGCATCTGAACTGATCTTCAACACCACCACGTGGGGGAATCAGGGAGAAGTTAGTCCCGGTTTTCTGGGTTAGATCCACAGAGTTAAGCAACTCATCCAAGGTCATGCTGCTAATAAGCTAGGATTTTAACTTTGGTTTTCCAACTTCAAATTTGAGACCCCTTTCACTCCACCTGCCCTTTGTGGCAAATGGTGGCTCTGATCCAGACAGAGCTGGAGATGGGTGGGGTCCTTTGGGCTTCTGCATGATTCTGTCTGCACTGTGGATCATGAGTCTACTCTCTGTCCAGGCCTGGACACAGACTCAAGGAGATGCCCCATAGCTCTCAATGCACATATTAACATGGAAAAGCAGGAGACATGGCTTTTAGAGACTAACAGCTGGAATTGTCAGAATGCCACACTGGAGATTTGACCCATGACCCCTCTGAAGCTGTGTATTGAGTTGACATGACACCAGAACAAGGTAAAGCCTGAAGAACCCTGAGAAAGTAGCACAAAACATCATGGAGAGCATCTTAGTCCACTGAGACCTGCATCTCTTTTTTTCTTTTCTTTTCTTTTCTTTTTCTTTTTTTTTTTTTTGAGACAGAGTCTTACTCCTTTGTCCAGGCTGGAGTGCAGTGGTGCAATCTCAGCTCACTGCAACCTCTACCTCCCGGGTTCAAGCGATTCTCCTGCCTCAGCCTCCCAAGTAGCTGGTACTACAGGCGCGTGCACCACATTCAGCGAATTCTTTTTTTTGTATTTTAGTAGAGATGGGGTTTCGCCATGTTGGCCAGACTGGTCTTGAACTCCTGACCTCAGGCAATCCACCTGCCTCTGCCTCCCAAAGTGCTGGGATTACAGGCATGTGCCACCATGCCTGGCCTAAGACTCCCATTTCTGATACATCAACCAAGAAAAGGGGTCGGGCAGCCAAAGCCCCCCAATGCACTTGCACCATAAGTTGCAGGGTCTCTCCAGACACCTTCCAGGAAAGCAGGACCCTAGAGTATTTGGACCGCCTTTCTTGCAGTGTTTCCCAAGGAACAAGGGCTCTGAAGGTCTGAAAAGATTTCGTAGTCAAATAAATTTGGAGAACTTTGGGTTAATTAAAATTAAACAGATTATTTTGATCCAGGGTTTCTTGGAACCTCCATCATCCTGGTTATAGTAAGAAAAACCCACATTGACCGTAGTCCAGTATGCCCCACACCGTTCAAATATTAACTCATTTCAGCACTGCTATCCCCATTTTACAGCTGAGTAAGCCAAGACACAGAAAGTGACCTGGCTGAGGCCAGGCGTTCTTGCATGATGGGACAAGATGAGAAAGCTAGAATCAGCAGCGACTCTGAGGCAGGTGGACAACACAATACTTCCCAAACTTCCTCAACTCTGGATCTGCCCCATCCTTTGTTCTGTCCCAGAACATCTCCTGGGACTCAGGTTCTGTGGAACACTTAAGAACTCTGGTTTAAACATCTTCCCTGACCGGCTGGCTCAGGTAGCTCTCAGAGCTCCATTCAACTGCACACCTAGGAGCAAATGCAAGTTGATCTGATCCCTGCCTCTTTCTTCTTCCCCATGGAAGCTCCTGGGCTGTCAGGGGCCTGAAACCAAAGGCAGGAGCCCCTGAGGAAAATCCCTGAGGAATACTGCTTCCACCTCTCTATCCTCTTCCATAGAAGCAGGAATGTTCCCATGCTCTTCCTCCTCATCATGCTCCTGGCTGGATACCAGTTCTGGAAACTTCCAGCCAGAAGCAGAAAGGATCTTTCCAGTGGTTAGATTCAGCCTAGAGGAATAGAGATGCTAATCACTTTAGCAGCTGCCCCTCTGTCCCCACCTGGGGCTCAGCCACACCCACCCATAATTTCTGACTTGACATGATGCTTTGGCTGGAGTCCTCAACAGATGCATGGAGTGGGGGATTTTATTCCCAGGAGTCTTTGCCAGGAGCTCATCCCTGGGAGGAAGAGGGGAAATGTGGCCTCAATAGAAGAATATCAATAGGAAACCATGGTGAGAAGACATAGTTGGCCAGAGATGGGGATGGAGTAATTAATTCTACTTAAGTAAAATGTTACTAATAATTAAATGTACTAATTAAGAAAAATTGGATCAGCTGTTGCTAGTGTGGCACAGAAGCAGGCGCTCCACTGACACATTCCTTGGGCAGCTTCCCGCTGGGAGCGGATGGGACTAGACGCAGCCCACATGGTCACCTTGGGTCCCAGGAGAAACCAGAGGAGCTGTGAGCTGGAAAGGCCTCTATGAGAGGAAGCCACAGCCTTGGGGACATGTCTGGTAAGGTGACAAGTCCAGGAGGCCAGGGAAGACTCCACGAGAAGGATCCAGAACCTGGCCCCAGTATGTCCACCTGTACAAAGCCCAGGAAGTCTGTGCCAGATGGGGACAGCAGACAGCAGCTCTCAGGCGGTAGAAGGGCAGGTGAGATGCTTAAAAGAGATGGATCCCAGTGGTAAGTTCAGGGATAGGAGATGGGACAGGCAGAGAGGACAGATCAGGACTAAGGCAAGGACAGGCATCCGCTGGTCGGCAAGGGAGTCTTCAGTGGTCACAACTCAGGTGAGGTCAGCAGGCAGCAAAGTGTCATAGCAGGAGCCAGCACTGGAAGACAGATGCATGCGCTAAGGGAGGGTTCCTCAGCCTTGGCACTGTGGACATTTGGAGTCAGACAATTCTTTGTGGTGGGGGAGGGTGGGGGCCTGTCCCAGGCATTAAAGGATGTTTAGCAGCATCCCTGGCCTCTATCCACTAGATGCCAGAATTATACCCCAATTATCACAATCAAAAATGTCTGCAGACATTGCTAAACATCTCCTTGGAGGCAAAATCACCCCCAGATGAAAACCACTGAGCTGATTTTTTTTTTTTTAACCAGTAACTTTACGCCACAAAGGTTTACTGCTTACTCCTCTGAAGAGACTTGCTTTTCAATGGGTTTTACTCCATACAGTCATTCAGGCCCCAGGCTTCCTCTCATTCATGGCTCACTGACCACGCCCCACCCCCCTCCCCCCAACCAACTTGAGGGTCCTCCACTGGATCATTCACATCCAGCTGGCCAATGAGCTCAGGGACACTGTGAAGAGATTTGGGGGCCAGGCCTAGAAGTGACTGATATCACTTTTGTTTGTGGGCCCTGCTTAACTGCAAAGGGTGAACCTAGCCCAGCAGTGGGCAAGAAGGGAACCCTGGATATGACTGACAGCTACCCCCATGTCAGCTTTCGGTCCTGGCCCTGACTCTGCCGTGGATGGCTCCTCTCACCTGGGCCAGTCCCTCCTCCAGGCCTCAGTCTCCTTCTCTTCAAAGGCCCCTTCCATAAACAAAAGGTGGTCTATCCATTCAATGGAATATTACTCAACAAAAAAACAGAATGAAGCACTGACGTGGGCTACATCCTGGATGAACCCCGAAAACAAGCTGCATGAAAAAAGCTAGACACAAAATATTTTATGATTCCATTTATATGAAATATCCAGGGTAGGCAAATCCACAGAGACAGAAAACAGATTCATGATTGTCAGGTGCTGGGGAAAAGGAGAGCAGGGGGTGACTGCCTCATGAGTCCAAGGTTCCCTTTTAGGGTGCTTAAAAATATTTTAGAGCTACATAGAGGTGATGAGTGTACTAAATGCTGCTGAGCTGGACACTTTAAAATGGCTACTTTTATGTTATGAGAATTTTATCTCAACTAAAAAAAAAATTTAAAGGAGCTTCCACCTGTAACCTTCAGTGAATGTTTAAGATCCAGGCAGTTCAGGAACCAGGCTAGGGTACCCAAAAGTAGGAAAATGGGGTTCTGTTTTTCCCAGAGACACACCCCAAATAAATAAGAAAACAAAGGCCTCTAGTCCCCACTCTGCCTTTTGAGTCAACGCAATGTAAGTGAGCTTCATAAACTATAAAGCTCTCTATAAATGTAAGCAGACATTATTACTGGGGCACTACAGAGGATCTCATTGTTATTCCGAATGCAGCCAGGGCAGGGCTGGACAGGAAGGGAGTGAGCTGCATAAATGCGTGTGTATTAAGGGCAAGCCAGCACAGGGGTTCTAAATGCAGTGGCCCAGAACAGCCATTACTATTTAGGATGATGTAAATTAATAATGAAGCTGCTATTTCTTGCTTCCTGGGCGCCCAACACTGCACAACACACCTTCCGTGCATCTGCTCAGTTAATCTTCTCTGCAGTCCTGAAAGGTAGTGGGATTAGAACTGTTTTAAGATGAGAAACAGAAAAGTGAAAGGTTAAATAACTTTCTATATGAGTTATCTATTACTAGGGAACAAGTTATCCCAAAACTTAAACTGTGGCTTAAAACACAGTTATTATCTCATACTTTCTGTGGGCCGGGAATCTGGGCATGGTTCACCTGTCTTCTGTCTCAGGGTCTCTCATAGGCTGCAGTTGAGGGGCTGGGGTCTCATCTGAAGGTTCAGCTGGGGAAAGATCCACATCCAATCTCATGTGGTGGTTGTGATTCAGTTCCTTAAGGGACTGAGCGTCTTGGATCCTAGCTGGCTGGTGGCTGGAGGCCACTCTCAGTTTCTTGCCACATGAGTCTCTTCAACATGGCAGCTTCCTTCATGAAAGTGGCAAGCCGAGAAGGCACTAGAGTCTAATAAGACAGAAACTGTCGTCTGATGCAGCCTATCATGGAAGAGCATCCCCTACCTTTACTGTCTTCTATGGACTGGAAGCAAGTCACTAAGTCCAGCCCGCACTGTAGGGGAGGGGACTAATACAAGGGCATGAGCATCAGGAGGTGGGAATCAGGAAGGGGGACCATCTCAGAGTCTTCCCACCATGCTTGCCAAAGGTCTGTGGGTGCTAGAGAGCCAAGCTACATGTGCCCTGGCTTTGTAGAGGAGGCTCAAGCCCTTATCATTGCACTGCACTTTTTCCATGTTCTTCAAGTAGGTAGGGTGTGGGAGAAGGCAAACAGGGAGAGAGAAAGAAAGAGATCTTTCTATAGAATAAAAAAGATGCACTAAGCTCTTCCTGGCCAGGCTACACGGATGAGGCTGTTCCTGCAGGACACAGCCCAGAGCTAAGGCTGCCCCCAATATTAATGGAGTCCTCATTAGAGGCATGAGCAGGGCTGCATTTTAATTGCCTGGCAGAGCCCTAAGCATCTAAAGGGGAGACTTTCCACATCCTCCTCATCATGACTATTAATAGGCTGGGAATATTCAGGGCTGCTCAAGCCCAGGGGTTGGCAACCCCCACTCCCACCAACACAAGCAGCTCAGGTCTTCTCCAGGCCTCTTTACATCAGCCCCATAGACATGCAATGACCAAGGGCAGCACCTGGCCTTTCCCCCAAGGCTGGTACAGTGTGTGCCTGGAACTTGGGTCTTCTGAGCATCTGGGAGACAAGATGCTCAGAAGACTCAACCTGTCACTACCCGACCTGCTCAAGGGAAGGGCCTCATCTCCTATCCCTGTCTCCCTGGCAGCCAGCACAGTGCCTAGCAGGTGGGCCTCAGTGGGTGAGATGAGCCAATGGCTGCCCACAGGGGTCATCTGTGCAGATGTGGTGGGATGCCCATGAGGCCAGGTTTGAGCAGGGAAAATTAGTCTTTGCCAACTTCTGATTTCCCATCTATCTTTGGGTGAGAGGGATGTTTTCAAACTCTCTAATGGCCAGAAGACCAAGGCAGAGGGGAGGACCCCTGAGATAAGCCAGCTGAGTGCTTTTGTAAGTATTTACCTTCTTGGTGCCCCAGAGATGTAACCACATAAAATGTGACCCCACCTCCCAGAACTCCCCGCTTCCAATTCAGACAGGGTAGAGCTGCCATGCCTCAGTGTACCTCCTGGGTTGGAAGTGAACACCTGCCTTCTGTCCCATCCTATTTCTTTCTCTAGGGATTGCCAGGTTTTGAAACATAAAAGCCTCTATGCAACCCCCTTGCAGCCATAAAGTGGGGCCATTTGCTATTCATCCTCCCTTCCAAGTAAAACTCTTGAGAGATTCCAGTGAGCGTTGCTTTCTCCTCACCTAGGGATGCCTACCATCAGTGGGTCCAAAGTGAGTTCTCTGACTTCTCTCTTACTAAAACAGGGATAAAAACAATCTTAATATCAGGATCCCTCCCACCCCTGACGACATGCATGCATGTACATGCAGCCTGACTATTTGTGCCACATGAGTAGTCTAGAAGGCCAGCTTTCCTTCCACGGCCTCCCTAGCTTGGATGGGCTGGTAACTGTATCATTCTTATTTGCAAAGCTGGACTAAGTCTTGTAGGGCATATTCTCCAATGGCCATGGAGACCTCTTGACTCCTCCAACAGGAAAATGGGCAGCTCCTCCCCCTGAGAAGTCTTGGTCAAGCAGGGTCAGAGCCCCCACCCCCTGCCCACCTCCTCCCTACCCCTTCCTCCCCAGTCACAGTTCTCCTTTCCCCCAAGTTCCAGCATGCCTCCTCCTGCCTCCCTAGGCCCTGCTTTGCTGTGCTGGGAGCAAAGAAAGCTTTATTGAATTTTCGCAAGTACTTTGCATGGTGTCTGATTTACAATTCATAACCTGGATTATACCGCAAGTTCAGCCTTACGGGGTCAGTGTAATTTAGATCTCGGAAATATTTGCCATGCTTTCAATTCCCCTGACATCTGAGGGATTGGAAATGGATTCTGCCCCTGGAGGTTTGCTATTTGGAGGGGGCAATGGAAGCAGGTACAGTGATGAAGACAGCTCACAAAGGGGTGATGGGGAGGCAGTAAGGCGTGAAAACTGGGAGGTGGGGAAAAACAAAGTTAAACAACAGCAGGAGGGAATGATCACATGCATGAGACAAAGGGGCAGGAAAGGCTACGTGACCAGGGCTCCCTATTACCTGCACGCATCACCTCTGCCTGTGCAGGGATGGCCCTGGGGAGCATTAATCAGGTTAAAGATCTCAAGATGAAGCCGTCTTAGGTTTAGGGAGTACCCTAAAGATAAGTTCGTTCTATTTGGGGTGTAGTGCTGCTGTCCACGGGAGGTGGCATGGCAGCGTGGAGCAACCCGCCTTCCCATTCCACCTTCTGGTCCTGCCTCTTTCCCTACCTGCCTGGAAGAGGGACAAATCCCCTAGCCTTTTTCTTTAACTAGTCTTATATAATTCACATACCATACAATTCACCATTTAAAGTGTGCAATTCAGGCCGGGCATGGTGGCTCATGCCTGTAATGCCAGCACTTTGGGAGGCCGAGTTGGGCAGATAACTTGAGGTCAGGAGTTGGAGACCAGTTGGCCAACTTGGTGAAACCCTGTCTCTACTAAAAATATACAAAAATTAGCCAGGTATGGTGGTGGGCACCTGTAATCCTAGCTATTCGGGAGGCTGAAGCAGGAGAATCTCTTAAACCCAGGAGTTGAAGGTTGCAGTGAGCAGAGATTGCACCACTGCACTCCAGCCTGGGTGACAGCGTGAGACTCCATTTTAAAACAAATAAATAAAAATAAAATGTGCAATCCAATGGCTTTTAGTATATTTACAAAGTTGTGCACACACCACCAGGATCAATTTTTGAACATTTTCATTACCCCAAATAGATAACCCCACACCCTTCACCATCACCCCCATACTAGTTTCCTGGGGCAGTTGTAACAAATTAATCATAAACCCGGTGCCTTGAAATAACAGGAATTGGTTCTGTCTGTTGTGGAGGCAGGATGTGGGCAAGACCACGCTCCCTCCAAAGGCTCCAGGGGAGAGTCCTCCATTGCCTCTTCCAGGTTCTGGTGGCTCCAGGCACTCCTGGGCTTGGGGCTGCATCAATCCAACCTGTGCCTCTGTCTCTGCATGGCCTTCTCCCCTGTGCCTCTGAGGGCCAAATCTCTCTCAGCCTTTTTCTTTTAAGGACTCATGTCATTGGGTCCTCCTAAATCTAGCATGACTCATCTTGAGACCTTTAACTTAATTATATCTGCTATGACCCTTAAAAAAATATAAGTCCACATTCACATGTTCTACAGGTTAGAATATAGACCAATCTCTTGGGGGAACACAATTCTACCCACTACATTGTCCTGTTGCCCTCATCATCCCCAGCCCCTGGCAACCGCTAATCTACATAGATTTGCCTATTCTGGACACCTCATATGGATGGAACCACACAATACATGATCCTTTCTGATTGGCTTCTTTCAATTAGCACAATGTTCTCAAGGTTCATCCATGTAGCAGTATGTATCAGTATTTCATCTTTTTAAATTATTGAACAATGCGGATATACCATATCATATTTATCCACTTGACATATGGGTTCTATCTACTTTTTTTTTTGGCTATTCTGAATAAAGTTGCTGTGAAAATTCATGTATAACCTCTAACCACTTTTACCATTAACAAAATAGTGAGAATTTCATATTTGCCTTCCCCAAATCCCAGGGTTATGATGAGTACGGCAGACAGCTTCTAGAATGGCTCTGAATGATCTCCCATCTCCTGGTATTCACACTCTTGTATAATCCTCTTGCCTTGAGCATGGAATGGACCTAATGGTTTATTTCAAATCATTAGAATATGGCAAAAGTGATGGGATGTCACTTCCAAGATCAGGCTATAACACACTGTGGCTTCTGGCTTGCCCTCACTCTCTTGCTTGCTCACTTACTTTCACTAGCGAATCAAGCTGCTATGTTGTAATCTTTTCTATGGAGAAGCCCACGTGGCAAAGAACTAAGGGCAGCCTCTGGCCAACAGCCCTCTAGAGACTGGGGCTTGCCAGCAACCACCTGAGTGAGCATGAAAGTGAATCCTTCCCCAGCCAAGACTTCAGATTAGACTGAATCCCTAGCTGCCAGCTTGATTACAGCCTGAAGAGACACCCTGAGCCAGAGGATCTGGCAAAGATCACCAGGATTCTTGACCCTTAGACTGTGAGAGGATATTGTATGTGTGTTGGTTTAAACTACTGCATTTTAGGGTAATTTTTGTGTAGTCTTAGATAAAGTAAAGACAGAAGAAAAGATACTCTTGGGAGATTCTAGGCTGGCAAGATGGTGGGTCAGGGATGAGCTTATTGGGAACTGACACTTAGCCCAGATGAGTGATGTTAAAAAGTCTTGGCTATAGACATTCCAACACCAAAGTCTATTAAATAATTTGACTTTCTTCTTTGGGATGGAGAAGTAGTGAGATAACCAGAGTGGAAAAATCAGATGTGATATGCCACCTTCCTCCTTCTGAAGCTACAGAACCCCAAAGGCATGGAAGTGAAAGACAGAGCAGTGGTTAGCTCCAAATTTGCTCAAAAGCACTACAAAGAGTAGAGTTGGATCAAGGAAGTAGAAATCTGGGCTTCCAGAACACTGCTCTTTCTAGTGCACCAGATTTCCTAGATGGCAAGGAAAGCTTAGTATCTGACCCAGAAAATACTGCTTAGATGGCTGAGAGGGTGAATACCTGAGGACAAGAAGATATCAAGGCTTAATGCTTATGAAACTATCAAAGTGTAAAAACTGTATTCCAAAAATGGCTATGACAATATCACTCATCCTACATGTTCTTCTCACAATGTGACTTTGCCACTTCCTCTATCAAAATGTAAAGTTAACATCTTCCCTGGAACTAAGCAGATCTTAGTGACTTCCTCATCAATGTATGGCAGGAATAATGCTATGTAACGTCCAAGGCTAGGTCATAACAGGTGACAGTTTCCGCTTGCCTGTCTCTTGGGATGCTTACTCTTGGAACCTGACTGCCATGTTGTGAGGAAGCCCTGGCCACATGGAGAAACTATGTGTAGGTGTCCTGCCAGACAGCTCCAGCCAAGGTCCCAGCCAATTGCCAGCATTAACTGCTAGACATGAGAGTGAGGAAGCCTTTCAGATGACTCCAGCCACCATCTGAATAAAACCACATGAGAGAACCCAAGTGAGAACTGACTAGCTAAGACCAGTTAATCTCAAAAATCATGAGAAATAGCAATAATTAATGATAGTTGTGTTAGTCTGTTCTTGCCCTGCCACAAAGCACTACCTGAGACTGGGTAATTTATAAAGAAAAGAGGTTTAATTGGCTCATCATTCTGCAGGTTGTGTGGAAGCATGACTGGGGAGACCTCAGAAAACTTAAAATCATGGTGGAAGATGAAGAGGAAGTAGGCATTTCTTACATAGTTAAAGCAGAAGGAAGAGAGAGAAGGGAGAGGTGCTATACACATTCAAACAACCAGATCTCTTCAGAACTCACTCACTGTCACAAGAACAGCAAGGGGTAAGTGTGCCCCCATGATCCGGTCACCTCCCACCAGGACCCTCCTTCAACACTGGGGATTACAATTTAACATGAGATTTGGGTGGGGACAGAAATCCAAACCATATTAGCAGTTGCTTCATACCACTGCATTTGAGTTGGTTTGTTACATACCTACAGGCAACTCAAACCAAGCAAAAATGCTATAATCATGAAGATGATGTGTAGATAGATAGACTGATAGATGGATTAATGGATCAATGGGTGAATGGATGTATAGATGGATCAATAGATGGATGAATGGATGTACAGATGGATGAAGAGATGGGTAGGGTAATAGAGAGACATCAAATGAGCAGTTATTATGTGCCAGATGCTAGACCAAGGGATTTATTGACATGATCTCTTTTTTTGATTCTCACAACAATCTTATGAAGCTGGTATTCTTATTCACATTTATAGAAACAGTAACTTAGATTTAGAGAGTTTCAACAATGTTCCTGAGGTTACACAGCTACCATGGAGTGGGTTCTCCTGACTCCAAAGTCCATAATGGAGTAGGTTCTTCTGCTCCAAAGTCCATGATCATGACACGTCTGCTGTGGAGCACAGGTTAAATACAGAGGGTATGAAGCTGAGGATTAAAAGTATCTGCTGATATTGTTGTCATGATGGTGATGGTGATGGTGGAGGTGGTCATGATGATGGTGAATGGTAGTGAGTGGTGGTGGAAGTAGTAGTAGTAACAGTAATGATGGTGATAATGGTGATGGTGGTGATCATAGTGATGGTGGTGGTGGTGACAGTAGTGGTGATGGCTATGGTGGTGATGGTGGTGTGGTGGTGGTGGTGGTAATAGTAGTGGTGGTGGCAGTGGTGGACATGGTAGTTATCATGATGGTAATGATTTTGGTCATGACGGTGGTGATGGTAATGATGGTGGTAGTGGTGATGGTGATAGTAGTGATGGTGGTGGTGATGGTAGTGATTGTGTTCATGACAGTAGTAATGAAGGTGGTGGTAATGATTTTGGTCATGGTGGTAGTGATGGTGGTAGTGGTAATGGTCGTGGTGTTACCAGTAATGATGGTAGTGATGGTGGTGATAGTGATAGAGGTAGTGGTGATGGTAGTACTGGTGGTGGTGATGATGGTAGTTGTGGTAATAATGGTGGTGGTGATGATGATGGTAGTAGTAATGGTGGTGGTGATGGTAGTGATGGTGGTGGTGATATTAGTGATGATGCTGGTGGTGGTACTGATGGTGGTGGTAATGATTTTGGTTGTGGTGGTGGTGATGGTGGTGGTGGTGATGGTGGTGATACTAGTAATGGTGGTAGTGCTAGTGGTGATAGTGGTGGAGGTAGTGGTGGTAATGGTAGTGCTGGTGGTGGTGATGATAGTAGTTCTGGTAATAATAGGTGGTGGTGATGATGGTGATAGTAATGGTGGTGGTGATGATGGTAGTTGTGGTAACAATAGGTGGTAGTGATGATGGTGATAGTAATCATGGTGGTGATGATGATGGTAGTTGTGGTAATAATAGGTGGTGGTGATGATGGTAGTTGTGGTAATAATAGGTGGTAGTGATGATGGTGATAGTAATGGTGGTGGTGATGATGGTAGTTGCTATAATAATAGGGGGTAGTGATGATGGTGATAGTAGTCATGGTGGTGGTGATGATGGTAGTTGTGGTAAAAATAGGTGGTGGTGATGATGGTGATAGTAGTCATGGTGGTGGTGATGATGGTAGTTGTGATAATAATAGGGGGTGGTGATGATGGTGATAGTAGTCATGGTGGTGATGATGATGGTAGTTGTGGTAATAATAGGTGGTAGTGATGATGGTGATAGTCATGGTGGTGGTGATGATGGTAGTTGTGGTAATAACAGGGGGTAGTGATGATGGTGATAGTAGTCATGGTGGTGGTGCTGATGATGGTAGTTGTGGTAATAATAGGTGGTGGTGATAATGGTGATAGTCATGGTGGTGGTGATGATGGTAGGTGTGGTAATAATAGGTGGTAGTGATGATGGTGATAGTCACGGTGGTGGTGATGATGGTAGGTGTGGTAATAATAGGTGGTGGTGATGATGGTGATAGTCATGGTGGTGGTGATGATGGTAGTTGTGGTAATAGGTGGTGGTGATGATGGTGATAGTCATGGTGGTGGTGATGACGGTAGTTGTGGTAATAATAGGGGGTGGTGATGATGGTGATAGTCATGGTGATGGTGATGATGGTAGTTGTGGTAATAGGTGGTAGTGATGATGGTGATAGTAGTCATGGTGGTAGTGGTCATAGTGGCAGTAGTGTTAGTGGTGATGGTGAAGGTAATAGTGATGGTGGTGGTGGATGTGGTCATGGTGATGGTGGTAGTGGTAGTGGCATTAGCAGTGATGGTAATGATGGTGGTGGTAATAGCAGTGCTGGAAGTGATGGTGATGGTGGTGGTAATAGCAGTGCTGGAAGTGGTAATGATGTTAGTAGTGGTAATAGCAGGGCTGGAAGTGGTGGTTATGGTGGTGGTGGTGGTGGTGTATACAACTGTGGTGCTGGTGGTAGGCATGATAGCATTGATAGCGGTGTTAGTAATGATGGTGGTGGTGGTGTTAGTCAAAATCCATGGACTCCCTCTGCAGAAAAGGGAGACCTCTGCCCTAGATCATGCCAAGCCCTCTCCTCTAAAGTGCAACAAAAGGATATGGGCATGGCATCCTTAGAATAGAGCTGGTTATATAATGTTTCTCCAAACTCTTCCAGCAGCCAAGAGCCTTAGAGCTACTGACACTTGCCTTTTCTCCTATGTTTGTTCTAAATCTGGTTCACTGTGGCTCAAGGGCTATTACTGATCCTAATTTTAAAACCCAGTGCAAATGGAGAGTTCTTGTGAGTTTAACACGTCACTCCCAAGGCTTGGCACAGCGCCTGACCTACAATAGCCCCTTGATACATGTTTGTGAATAAACAAACCCTTCAGCAAGCTATACTTTTATTGGGGACCAGAAATATCCAGTCGGGTTCAAAAGTATTTCCTGAAGCTCTCACGGAGGGGTATCCTAATCTAGGAGTTGGGAAGCCTGGAGCTCACCTAAGACAAAGATGGCCTCAGAGTCCTTCTAACCATAGAAACTGTGCCATAATCACATTATTCAAGGATGCAGAAATTGGCTGCTGAGTTAGCCTTTCGTGTGGCCTAGAAGGAAACAGATTTTGTGAGAACTTACTGCAGTAAAAAGTAACAGCTAATGTTTCTGACAGTTTGTGATGTGCCATTTGAAAACTTTACACAAATTTACTTATTTGAACTCACAACAACCTTAGCATGCATGTGCTATCACCATCATCAGCCATCATCATCATCATTTATTTCACATAGACAAGACACGGAAAGAACAAGCAAGGTGCCCACAGTGTCACAGCTCAGCTAAGCCAGAGCTAGACAAATCCCAGGCAGCCTAGACTGCCAATCACTGTGCAACCTGGTCCCTTGCCTTCTGATGTTTCCTATGAGCCCGGCCCTGCACTCTGCACCTTTCCATGACTTATTGCATTCCATGATGGCTTCAGTTCTATGCAATAGGTGTGCCATCACAATAGGTGTGCCATCGAGGTCTTGGGAGGAAGCAGTTGGCCTACTTAAAGATGTGATGAGAATCTGATATGATTTGGCTGTGTCCCCACCCAACTCTCATCTTGAATTGTAGCTCCCATAATTCCCACATGTTGTGAGAGGGACCCAGTGGGAGATAGCTGATTCATGGGGCAATTCCCCCCATACTGTTCTCCTGGTAGTGAATAAATCTCATGAGATCTAGTGGTTTTATAAGAAGTTTCCGCTTTCACATGGCTCTCATTCTCCCTTGTCTGCCACCATGTAAGATGTGCCTTTCACCTTCTGCCATGATTGTGAGGCCTCCCCAGCCATGTGCAACTGTAAGTCCATTAAACCTCTTTCCTTTATAAATTACCCAGTCTCAGGTACGTCTTTATCAGCAGCATGAAAATAGACTAATACAGAGTCCTAAAGAAAGAACCATTGGCGATTGTGAAACAGGCTAAGGAGATCCAAGGAATAGGGGGTCGCACCCAGGGCCCAGCCAGAGAGGGAAGCCAGTATGCCCCTAGGACTGAGTGGGTAAAGGAAGAGCTTGGAGACAGAGGAGATTATAGGAGAAGGCCTTGACAGCCACTGCCAAGCCACTGCCTGGCCTGGAATGAGGCTGGACCAAATGTCCTCACCTCTCTCATCTTACCCTCTGAGCTCTATTAGTACCACATCTGTGCAAGCCAGAGCTAAGGTCCTCAGAGGCTGGCCTCCCAGTCAGGGCAGGTGGAGAAGGAGGGAGGGTGGTCTGGAAAGTAAATGGGCACCTTCCAGCACAACTGAGGCTAAGAAGTTGAGACTAAGAGAGGTTATGCAACTTGCCCAAGGACACAAGCTTGGAGGTAAGGAAGCCAGGTGGACTTCAGAATCCTTCCCATGGCTGCCTCTGTGGCCTGAGTCACAGCGAGGAAGGTTTTTGTGTGTGTACATTAGTGTAAATGATCATCAGCCAGGCTGCCAGCAGCCTCCACGGTGTTCTTATAATGGGATTTTAATTTGCACACCCCATCATCCTGCTGAGCTGAGAAGCACTCCTGTTTGTCTGTTCTTGTTAAGCTACTGCTTCAAAGCAGAAAATAGGAGGCAGTCCCTCTGGCCCACTTGACATTCACATTTTCTGGGCCAAACCCCCTTCCTCATGTCCCCCAGCAGTTTCCACAAACACTGCCATCCCGCCTGTAGCCAGAGAGGAGAAGATATACAGAGTGCATCTTTGGAAAGGGGAGAGGAGCTGGCCACAGCTCCGAGACACTGACTGAAGCCTGGCAAGCATAGAAAGTAACTCTCTACCCTGAGCTGGGGTTTGGAGTCCAACAGAACCTGGTTCCCAATCTTTCCCATATCGGGAAGCACCACCACGGTCACCCAACTGTTCAGGACAGAAGCTCAAGTGCTCACTCTTGACCCCTGTTTTTCTCACCCCTGCTTCCAATCATCAGCAAGTCCTTTCCAGAGAAGCAATCCCACCAGTCTGTGTCCATTCTTCTGACAGGCTGGGATTGACCTCCGCTTCTTTAGACACTCTATTCTAAGTGGAATTCCCTTTTACAATGGGTGTGTTCCTGCAAATGTGGGCTTAAACTTGGGCATTTTTGTCCATTGAACCCCAGCACGCCATCGGCTTACCGAAGCTCTCTCTGAGGTTGGCTTCCCAGGGAATCTTAACATTTTAACCCTATCTCTACCACTGGAAGACTCTAGAATTTTCCATAAGGCATTTGTACTGACCCACTCGTGTTCCTGGTCATGGGTTGTTCCATGGGTTTTCTTTGACTAGTGTGCCACGTATTGAGCTCCTAGGAGCAGTTCCTGGGGGTGCCCTGTAGGCAGCTTCCCTTGGTGCTGATGGGGATGACTGTGCTGGCCACCCTCCATTTCACTCCCCCCTTGTCCCCTGCCCCCATCACCCTGCCAAAGCCACTCTCCCTTCTCCCCTCTTCTCTGTGCCTTGGAAGGGTGACTTCTCCAGGCTGTGTCAGCTGGGCCCTTTTGTCTCCTGCCTTCTAATTGGGTTTGGCCGATCAGAGGCCCTGGCAGGAGATGGAGGGCAGGAGGAGGGAGCAATGGGGGTACTGATTCCACCCTCTCCCTCCCTCCCTGCTGCTGTTCTGAGAGCAGCTGTTTCTACCAGGGTCGTGGTTCCTGTGGGGTAGCCCCTTCTCCATGGCTCCAGGCTCTGATAGCTCCATTTATTTTCCTTTTCCCTTTGGATGTAAAGGTGGCAAAGGCTCCCCACTCTTGATGGCCCCTGGATCCTACACCAGGGAAGCTGATTTTCCTTAACTTTTCTCACAACTCTATAAATGGCATTTTCGTTAAACTGCCTTTGCTGGAACCCTTCAAGGATGCCATCTGCTTCCCGCCGGGACCCTGCCTGGCACAATGACACTCGTGACGATGATGTTACCATGCTCTGAAGCTCAAAACCCTGATCCCAGCCCCCACCCGAGCCCTGGGTAACTCACTTCTAGCCCCTGGGCAAGTTGGGAGGAAGACTAGATGCCTTCGAGGAGAAGTGAGGATGCCAAGGTGGGGTGGTCACCCCCAGGGCAGGGCTTCTCCGCCTCAGCACTGTTGGTATTTCAGGCTGGATCATTGTTGTTGGGGTGCCTGGGGCTGCCCTGTATATTGTAGGATATTTAGCAGCATCTGTGGCCTCTACCCACTTGACGCCAGGAACACCCCTTCCCAGTCATGATCATCTTTAGACGTTGCCAACTCTCTCCTGGCAGGGAGAGACCCCCCCGGTTGAAAACACGGACCGAAATGGTGGGGCATGAGCTGAGGGCTAGCTGGGCTGGTTTGCTTCTTAGGAGAGGAGAAGCACAGAGCATGCAGCCCAGAAACCCAAGAAAGGGGTCCTCAGGAAGGGAGAGATTCCATGGCAGCTCCTCCACGTGCCATTCTTGCCCCAGCAACTGGGCGGGGCTGAGGCTTGGCGAAACCCACCGGTCACCCTCAGCTCGGTGCCTCGCTTGGCCCTGCCTTCTGAGCAGAGGGATCCAAAAGGCACCA
Source organism: Cacajao melanocephalus (assembly GCA_963573385.1). Classification (NCBI taxonomy): domain Eukaryota; kingdom Metazoa; phylum Chordata; class Mammalia; order Primates; family Pitheciidae; genus Cacajao; species Cacajao melanocephalus. The sequence continues at coordinate 95,390 of CAUYLG010073809.1, read as the reverse complement.
CTTGTCTCCCTCCTGGCCCTCCCACCCCTCACCCACACCCTCTTCCTCTCCCTTACCCACCTCAAAATGATTTTGGGAGGCAGCTGGCAGCAGGGGAGTACAGCTGCCGCTAAGTTATCCAAACGATTTATCTTAAGATTCATGCAGAATTCATTGTGTGGGGACCAGGGTGGGTTGCGCTTTAATATTCATGCAGATATGGAAGAAATGTTAATCACGGGTTTGGGTAATTTGCACTTTTGCTTAATTGTCCTCCTCCTAGGCTTGGTTGGCCGCCCCCCTACCCCCCACGCTCCTCTGCTCCTGGCTCCTGCGCTCTGGAGTTCTTCAGCCCACTGCGCAGCTGGGGTAGACTCAGAGGTTGTGGGGAGGGTGCTGACCTGCTGTTCCCCTGATCAGGCTAGCCCCACAGCACCTCAGGGCAGGGAGGGGGAGACGGGGTGGGCAGCCACGGGAAGAGCTGCAGGAGCCTCTGAGACATCTTGACGGGAAATAGATAACCTGCTACAGCAACCAGGTATGTGCAAATTAGCATTGATTATTCTCAAATTAACAGCTTGGGCATTTCAAACCCAAAACAAGGCCTCAGCTCTGCTCTGATCTTGCCCTCTCTCCCTCCCAGCTCCCAGCCCAGACTGTTTCCCCTCCCCACAATGGCAACCATCTGGGCCCCATCAGGGTGAGAGGCAGGCTTCCTGGGGTAGGGGACCTGAGGGGTTTCCACCAGATCTCATTTCCTTCTTGCCCTTCACGTGGGCCTGGGGCATGAGCACAGGACCCCAAAACAACTGGCACCTTCTGGCTCCCTCCCAGCCCTCAAACTCCTCACCCACACTCCCCTCCTCTCCCCTTACCCGCCTCCAAATGATTTTGGGAGGCAGCTGGTGGCAAGAAAGGAGGAGATTCTTCTGTAAATTTTCCCTGGTTCCGACTGCCCAGTGTAGCCCACTCCACCTCCCCAGCCCTAGTTTGGGGGTTGAAACCCCTGGAAGTCAGGGGTTTTGAACCATGGGGAACTTTGCCCCCCGGGAGATGTTTGGCAATGTTTGAAGATGATTGTGACCAGGAAGGATTGCACTGGCATCAAGTGTGTAGAGGCCATGGATGTTGCTAAATATCGTGCAATATATAGAACAGCCCAGCCACCCTAACAGCAAAGAATGATCCAGCCCAAAATACCTAAAGTGCTGCGGCTGAGGAGCCCTGTCCTCACCTTGGCATGCTTGCTTTTCCTCAGAGGCATCTAGTCTTCCTCCCAACTTACCTGGGGGCTAGAAGTGTTACCCAGGGCCCTGGGTATGAGCCCCACATACATGGAGAAGGGAGATTAGGACTCAAAGCCATGCCCCATGGCCATGTCTCTCACTGTCTTCCAAGTGAGGTGGAGACCACTGGAGGGGGCCCAGGAGCCTCAGCAGAAGAACACTGGAAAAGCCCTGAGTGCCCCAGGCAGAGGAAACAGTGCTCAGAAGGGGCTGCTCTCTCTATTCCCCTCTCCATTTCAAGATTAAGAAAAGTAGAGTCCAGAGAGGCAAAGCCACTAGTCCAAGGTTCCATGGCTCATTAGTGGCAGAGGCAAGTCTGAGTTCAAGTTTTCTTGAGGCCTGATCAGATGGCTGCAACATCAGGGTCTGTGCAGAAAACAGGCACCATTCTGAGTGTCTAAAAGCGGGAGATTTATGCAGGGACTTGATTGCACAGGTGAAGGAAGAACTGAGAAGGGGATAGGGAGACAATCTGGGAATTAGCAACAGTGGGAAGCTGCTCCTACCCCAGGCTGGAGGGACAAAAGGAGGAGAAGGCATCACTGGACCCCAAAGCCAGGTCCATTGTGGAAGCTGGTGGATCTATCTAAAGAAAGCAAGAGCAATGATGAAATCCAGTAATGCTGGAAAGGAAGAGGAAAAATACTCCAGCTTCTCTCTCCTGCTTGCTCTCATCTCCTGCTGGGACTCAATGGCCCAAACCAGGCAGGAACCAGCTGCCACGGTCAGCCCCGCAAGGTGCTAAGCAGAGCAAGAGGAGCATGGAAAATGGGCCTGAGAACCGGCAGGTAACTGACCAGCACAAGAACTTCCAACCCAAATGTTGTCCCCCTCCCTCCCCTAGGCCTTGCCTGGGACTTGGCAAGAGGAGGATGGGGAAGAAGATCCAGGAGGAGAGGCACCGCAAGACTGTCCTATGCACCAGAGTCAGCAGAGACAGCGCAGCTGGGTTGGATAAAAAGGGAGCTAGGGGCTGGGGGTGTTGAGAGTTGGCTCTCTCTCCTCCAGGCCCATCCTCCCCCGTGCTGGGATCTGGTCGGCTTCCAACCCCAGCATCCGGTGTTACCTGCCACTGCCTGTCAGTTTTCCCCCCACCATGCAGCTGCTTCTATCTGGGCCCAGAATAATAATCAGGAAGCCACAGACACAGAGGAAGTGTGGCAGCAGCCCAGATGGCTGCCCCTCCCCCTACCACTCCCTTGCTATAAAGACTGAGTGTCCAAATCCCCGACACCCACCCCCACTAGACACACATATAGGCACACGCAGGCACAACATACCAAAATGTCCCGCAGTTAAAGTTCCCTGGGAAGGCTCTCAGACCAGCCCACGTCAAGATGCAACAGAACATCTATTGAAGCAGGAAATAAATGAGATGCTCATTGAAGAGGGGCAGTTAGTTAGAATAATCTCAGCCCCTTCCACATCTACTGGAGGAGACCTCACAGCACCACAGCTGGCCTTTTCCAAGAGGGAACCCCTTGAAAGCTGCAGGTGTACGGCAAGGAGGCCACCACCTATTGCAGGTAAAGGGTATAAACTCTGACATGCCCCTAGAGCCCCAGGATTCAGAGGTCACTTGGAGTAGATGGTCCAAAGGTTGCCCAGGATAGCTAGCCCAAAGCAGCACTTTAACACCATACCTGGCACATGGTGGGCATTTAGGAAAGTACTTTTGTCTGCTTAAATTGCTAGCCCTTCTTTGGGCTCTTTTGGGAGACCCCTCATGCACTACATGAGCTTCAGACACAATGGCCTGAGTGGTCCCTCCTGGTTACAGAGTGATCATGTGACATCATACATGTGATCATGTGATTGCACTGTCCTGGTGCCACACTCCCCAGGTCAGAGTGATTGGATCAGAGATAGGCATGGAGTTCAAGCCAGCCAAGTAGTCTGTCCTGGGGCAAATCTATTGACTCTATTGGAAAAATGAGACTTTGGCAGGTTCACAGATTGTAAAAAATGGACCACAAAGTGCCTGCATACATAGGAGGGGAGGCTCTGAGTATATGGGGGCTGGGGGCATATGAGAACCACATATTTTCCACTCAATTGTGCTGTGAACCTTAAACTCTCTAAGAAATAAAGTCTATTAAGAGAAAAAAAATGTTAGGATCTTTAAATCGGGGGGCGGGGGGTTGGGGAACAGAAAAATAGATGCCAACATAGAAAAAGAAAGAAATACAGGCTGTGCACAGTGGCTTACAACTGTAATCCCAGATGTTTGGAAGGCTAAGGGGGTGGATAACTTGAAATCAGGAGATCAAGACCAGCTTGGCCAACATGGTTAAACCCTTTCTCTATTAAAAATACAAAAATTAGCTAGGCGTGGTGACATGTGCCTGTAGTCCCAGCTATTGGGAAGGTTGAGGCAGGAGAATAGCTTGAACCCAGGAGGTAGAGGTTGCAGTGAGTGGAGACTGCACCATTGCACTACAGCCTGGGTGACAGAGTGAGACTCTGTTGAAAGAAAGAAAGAAGGAAAGAAAGAAAGAAGAAAGAAAGAAAGAAAGAAAGAAAGGAAAAAAAAAAGAAACAAAGAAAGAAAAAGAAAGAGAAAGAAAGAAGGAAAGAAAGAGAAAGAGAAAGAAAGAAAGAGAGGGGGACAGAGGGAGGGAAGGAAGGAAGGAAGGAGAGAAAGAAAGAGAAGGAAGAAATACAATCTCATAATTTAGTATTAAAACATTTCTGTGTGTGAGGTAGAGGGGCTGGGAATTGTACTTTGCAAACTAAGAGGTGTTTCTGTGAAATTATATATTGGGGTGCATTTAGATACAGGAAAAACTCAAATAGCTTAGCTTCTATTGAACTTTTTTTGTGTATGGGGTATGAGATGGTATGAAGGGCCATTTGTAACTATCTTTTAGAAAGTCATTTTATTGAGTCTGAATAAAATACACATATTTGTAATAATAATATTTTGCATTGCAGTTGCTAGTGCTGGGAGAATGAGAGCCTGCAGGGCCAGTGGTTATCCTACCTGTGCTGTGCAGGACCCTGTCATGAGAATGAATCCAAGCTGAAGTTCCAGGAGGAGAGAGACAGAAAGTCCTGATGACATTGTTTGGATCCCTGGAAGCACTTGTGCATAAAGTCAGTACAACTCTTGGACATTTCGGAGACATAGGCCATTGAATTTCCTAATTCAAGTTGTGTTTCTGTTACTTGAAACAAAAAAAGTCCCAATAAAGTAGATCAATGGACAACTGAACATATAACCCAAGCCTTGAGAGACAAGAAAACAAACTTCAACTCCTGTTCCTGAGATTCAAAGTTAAAGAGATACATGTGGATAAAGCAAGATAGACCAGTGTGGATGTACACAAAGCTTAATGACTGAGAAAAACAATGAGAACTCTTTGCTTTATAAAACTATGAGGTAAAAGGAGGAGAAGAGGCTGTTGACCCAGCTCAATGACATGGTTTAAAGATTTGTGCAGAAGAGTAGATTTTACTAGAAGGTAAGGCTGATGTTGGAAGCTCCCCAGATCAAATCATCCTATCAGTTACACATTGGGAGTTGTTGGACAAGCATGAAAATCTGAACTGTAGGGGGCTGTGATCTCTATGCGATTGGTTGGTACTGCTGTAGCCTGAGCTGGGATTGAGACCATGAAGCACCCGCCATTAATTTATCAGTGTCATTCACTGAGCTGTGCAGGCCCAGTCTCCAACAGTGACATCAAGTGGTAGTGGGAAGTATGGCAGTGATGGACCAATGAGACTGTAGTTGTCAAATCTCTGATGGAACAGGGCTGTACCCCTTAGTGTAGAGTAAGTCTCTGAGATTCTTAGACAAATCCAGTGCAAGGGAGGCCATGGGAGGGAGATCCTGGACGTTATCAGTATTCTAGCAAACAACTGGAAAAAAATAAAGAGCTGTAATATGTTTGCCTCCCAAACTGGAAGATCAGGTCATATGTTTTCCAAATGATGTTTAAGGCTAGAAGGTCAAGAGCTTAGAAATCTGATTCCAGCGTGTCATTATTCCAGTGTATGACCTTGGGTGTGTCATGTTCACTTTAATTTCTTTATTAACATCCCTTCCTCCTACACTGGAGAAAGAGAATGAGAAGAGCCAGGACTTCCCTTCCAGTGCACCCACAGATGACATGGACAAAGCTCTCTGAAGATCGCACCTGCATCAGGTGACAGTGGCTCCAGGCAAGCATCTCTCCTGCTACGCAACACCCTCCATGCCTTGCGGCTATCGGAAGTCATCAAGACAGCAGACCTGGAAGAAAGCATCCTCCTGGGGTGAGGAACGATGCCCAATATGGGATTTGTATCTGGGCGGCCCTAGCATTGAGTTTAGGACAACCTCCTGCCAAGCAGCTGTCACCACCCCCAACCCAGCCCCAGAGGCCAAAACACAAACCCGACACCCACTTCAGGGCCCCTTGCTCCTCTCCTCTGACACCTACTTCTCCCTATAGAAAATGCAAGCAGGGCAGGAACACCCATGGGCCCCAGGATGCTGGACCACAGTGTGCAGGCAGGAGGAGAATCTTCACTCTCAGAGTCAAAGGGTCTGAGCTAGAGGGAATCTCAGCAATGTTCTCTAGGTACTTCAGTTTACAGACACAGAAACTGAGGCCCAGCAAGGGGAGTGAGTCTAGAAAGTCCCAACGGGATCAGTGGCTGCATTGGCCAAGGCTGGGGCGCAGCTCACCTGTCTCCTAACACCACACTCTCTTCCAGCACCCCCTCCTCCCAGGGGCCATATCGTCTCAGACAGGGCCTCTGGGTCTCTCAGCACAGTATGGCCGGCTCACAGTCACAGACGAGGCTGGTGCAGGGTGAACAGGAGGCCTCTAAGCCCATCCCACCCCTGCCCTTCTGCCCGGGGCAGGGAGGTTCTGAGCCCACAGTAATCCCCTGAGCTTCCAAAGGCTGCGGAAGCCACAGAAGCCCTGTCCGGAAGAGTGTAGACTTAAGGGGGATTTGGGTTGAGCAGGAAGAAAGGGAGTGGAGGGGGCTGAGGCCCAGAGCTGTGCTCTGAGGGGATTGGCTGTGGACGCCACGAGCACCGCATGTCAAAGCCAGATCCGGGCTCAGACATGAGCCCCCTTCCCCTCCTTAGAGGGAAAATACACAAGCTGCTTTCAATGAAGGCTTTAAACGGAACGTGTCCAGGCGTTTCAATGTTCTCTTCCCAGAACAGGCCCCTCGATTCCATCTTCCTGAGCTGGCAACTAAGGAAGGACATCTCTAACTTTGCCTGGAGGTTAGAAGTCTGCTCCTTGCAATTTACTCTGCCAGAGACAGTGCAGTGCAGTGGACAGGCTGGAGAGGCCCACTTAGATTTGGGGGCGAGGCTGCCTCTGAGTGTGGCTCTGTCACTTAGTGACTGGGTGAGCTCAGGAAACTACTTTACGTCTGTCTCTGAGCTCCAATTTCTTCACCTATAAAATAGCAGGGCAGCATTGCCTACTATATTAGTTTTTCATTGCTGCTGTCACACATTGTTGCAAATTTAATGGCTTGAAGCAACACAAATTTATGATCTCACAATTCCATAGGCTAGAAGTCCGCCATGGGTCTCACGGGGCTATAAGCAAGGCATCAGCAGGGCTGCGTTCCTCCTGGATGCTTTGGGGGAATCCTTTCCCTTGCTTTTTCCAGCTTCCAGAGGCCGCTCACATTCCTTGGCTTGTGGTCCCTTACCTCTGGAGGGCTGCCCGGCCAGCAGCATAGCATCTCTCTGACCATCCTGTCATCCCACCTTTCTCTGAACCCCCTCTTCCACTTTAAAGGCCCTCATGATCATACTGGGCACACCCAAGTTATAATAATAATAAACTCCTCAGCCCCAAATCCTTAATCACATCTTCAAAGTCCATTTTTTTTTTTTGAGTTGGGGTCTCGCTCTGTCACCAGGCCGGAGTGCAGTGGCACAATCTCGGCTCACAGCAACCTCCACCTCCCAGGTTCAAGCAATTCTCCTGCCTCAGCCTCCCAACTAGCTGGGACTACAAGCGCGCGCCACCATACTGAGCTAATTTTTGTATTTTTAGTAGAGACAGGGTTTCACCATGTTGGCCAGGATGGTCTCGATTTCTTGAGCTTGTGATCCGCCCACCTCAGCCTCTCAAAGTGCTAGGATTACAGGTGTGAGCCACCGGGCCTGGCCCAAAGTCCCCTTTGCCATGCAGGGCTCCAGGGATTAGGATGTGGCTATCTTTTGGGGGCAGCGAGTATAATTCTGCCTACCACATCCACCTTTTAGTGTTGCCAAGTGGGTTTAAGTCAAGGATTGAGCACAATGCCTGGTACACAGAAACCACTTCGTAAAGGGCAGCTGTATTCATGGACACGGCATGTAATTGTCCTAATTAGATATACATCATCTTGTGATGTCTTCAAAGGGCAGCTCCGCCTGCCTATGACATTCTATGCCCCATCCCCTGTACACACATCATACCCAGGCCAGCACACATGTAGCACCCAGGGCACGTATGACAGGCCTGCTGCCCGCTGTCCCTCTGCACACAGTCTGCCTCTGGCACCAGCTCCAGATGTTGCTGTGCATTTTGCTTAAGCTTAGGCATTTGCATCCTCTTGCAGTGCCACAGATGTTTGCACAGATGTTCATACGCTGACAGACGAGTGTGCACATACATGATCTGCCACTCAGGAACAGCAAAGTGCACACACACACAGACACGCATGCACCCTTGTCCCTTATAGGCATGTCCACATCTCCCCAGACCCCACTGACAGAGGCCCCTGCTTGGAGAGGGCACTGCCTTTTTTTCTGGCAGTCTGACAGATTAGGCTGCCTCCCTGTCCCCTGTAGCCTGCACTCAGCAGCCCCCTCCATGTCTTGTCCTGGGTGTCACTACCTCCCATTCCCGCCCCCAGAACCCCAGCTCCATTGATTGGCCTTGCAGCTCAGCAGCCAGAGATGTGCCCCAGCTGGAGGAAAACACTTGTAATTTATGGAGTGCCTGATTTTTAATCAGTTTTCTGTTCCTGTGCTGTAATTGTCCTAATTAGATATACATATTTTGATGAAGGTTTTTCCAAAATAAAAATTGTAATCGAATCTTGCTTGACATTCTTTACACCCACTCGCTCTGATCCAAACTTCCACAGCAGCAGGCTCTGGAAATCGTGCATGCAGCTCGGGCATCTTCATACGCCTCGCTTGGACCACTGCAGGGGCTGTCCTGTGGCCCTCACAGGCTGGAAAGCAGACGCCCACAGGACAGGGCAGTTTCCTTTGCCCTGGGCCTCCAAGTGCCCCGTCAGGATGGGACAGCCTTCTCCCTGTGGGTCTGACCCCTCCAGGGCTTCTGGGGCAAGGCTTATGCCTGGGGGAGGGCTCAGGACTGTCCATCACTGAGGGGCCCTCTCTCTGTCCATGTTTCTGTTTTCTGGGACCCCTCCACCAACCATGGAGAGTTGATGCCATCCCACAGGCCTCAAGGGCAAAGGCTGGCTTCTGTCATCCCCACTCTTAGAAATATAACAATTCCTGCCACTTATGGAATATCCACCATGTTCCAGGCACTGCATTTTATATACATTAGCCCTAATCTGCATGACAGCCCTCTGAGGGAATTTTTCAGAGGAAGAAATCAAGACTTGGAGAGGGCAATTCACTTGCTCAAGGTCACATGGCAATAAATGAAAGGACTGCAGTCCTCTTTGCCAGAACACTGAGAGGCAATGGCTGCCTCCCTAACAAGACCCAGGAGGAGCTTCAGTCCAGCTGCTCCTCTTAGGGGGAGGACCCACAGGGCTGATCACACCCCTGTACCTCAGCATCAATCTGCAGCTGACCTTGAATAGCTGATGATTCACAATTCCTCCTGCTGAGCCTATAGTACAGACCACACGTGGGAAGTCTGGTGTCTGTCTACATGAGTCTCTCTAGGACCTGGAAACCAGGGTTCAGGTATCAGTGTGTGACCAAGAAGTCAGCCCTGAGACTGACTGGGAGGCTGTGGACAAGAGCTAGTTCCTAGGATCTTAGACTCCAAGAAACGCCCTCACAGCAAACCTATCAGGAGATCCAAGCTAAAACTTTCTGTGCCAGTTCTTAAACTGTTGACTCTTACTCCCAACCCTCCCAGTCAGACCCTGCAAACCATGGTTGTGCTTTTCCTGATGTGCCCAGTTAGCTCCTGCCAGTATGAGGCACTCAGGAAACAGAAAGGCAAGAAGAGGGAGAAGGACTTGTTCCTTCCCCTTTGCTTCCTGTCCCTCTCAGGGTTGCCCTGGCAATGGGTCTTCAATCTGGCCGTGGAGCTGGTTCCATTGTCAGTAGTTGCTCCAAGTTTGCAGTGTGCTTTTCCCACACTTCAGAAGGTGCCTGATTGTGCCCTCTCAGAGATCCAGCAGCAACTGGCACCTGCTCCCTTCCTGAAGAGCTCTGAGTTTCAGCTCCTAGTGGCCTCTCCACCAAGCTTCTAAATTCTAAATTCTAATAATCCCAACCTCTTCCCTTGTTCCCTCAGCCATAGGGATGGTGGCTGCTTCTTGCTGTCACTACCTCTATGATTGCTCTGTAAGTCTCACAGAACTTTGGCAGTTCTGCCACACTCCAAGTCCTTCTATTAAATTCTCTCTGTTAAAATAACTGATGTGGTTTCCGATGTTTTACTGCACTACCCCCTGCATGGTGTCCAACTGGAAACTGGAAAAGATGTGCTGAGAGGTGCCACAGCCACACCTGTGTGGGGAAGTGTGGCCCACTGACCCACAGAAGTAGGCAAAAAACCCAGCAGAGAACCATGCTACCTCTAGTGCTCAATCAGCACACTAGGCTGAACTAATAAAGGAGTAAATGAATGAATGGGCAAAAGAATTAATGAGTAAAATGAAAATGATCAACCATGGAGCAGTCTGTTCCAGACCCAGACGTGGCACCTCCCTCTTACAGAGCCCAGCACAGGTTAAAACCACTAAAACAATTTGGTTTGGTAATGGTTAAGATGAGAGGTCCAATTGTTCTCTGGGGTAACTTGACACAGACAGGGGGAGTAGAAGCAACATTGAATACCAAGCGAGCCTACTGAGTGTAGTAATTAGGATAATTAATGCTAGTAACTGACCCCAAAATCCTGATGGCTTAATAAAACTGCTCAGTGGTTTATTTCTCAACATCAAGTTGAACGTAGATGTTGCTGATCAATCAGTTCTTCTAGCACACTCTCCTCCAAGTGGTGACTCAGGGATCCAGGATCTTTCCTGGATCTTGAGGCTCTGCTCTCCTTAGGGTATCCTGGAAGTCCTCTGTTAGGAATTCTCCATATCCAGCTGAAAGATGAGAAAAGGAAGAAAACATGGAGAATCTCCCACCCAATGCTCAACCACCTTGATAATTTCCATTCAAATTCTATTGGTGAGAACTAGTTATACGGTCCTACTTAGATGCAAGAGGGATGGAAAATATAGTCTATGACTGAGCAGCTATTTCCCAGAAATGGTGATACACTGTGGATGTGGAACACATTTTTGTTGGTCAGCTGTTTCTCTTCCCCTCAGGTATGGTATTAACTTGAAGCTATGATATCAGAAATATGTTATACCTTGTGTTAGTCTGTTTTGTGTTGCTATAACACAATACCATAGACTGGGCAATTTGTAAACAACAGAAATTTATTTGGCTTATGGTTCTAGAGGTTGGGAAGTCCAAGAGCATAGTGCTATCATCTGATGAGGGCCTTCTTGCCATGTCATCCCATGGCAGAAGGGGAAGGGCTAGAGAGTATGTGCGAATAAGAGCAAGAGAGAAAGGGACCTAACTTATCCTTTTCATCAGGACCCTGCTCCCACAATAATACCACTAACCCATTCACAAGGGCAGTGCCCTCATGACCTAGTCACCTCTTAAAGGTCCTACCTCTCAACACTGTTGTATTGGGGATTGTGTTTCCAATACATGAATTTTGGGGGATGTGTTCAAGTTTTAATATTCCACTCCTGCAAAATAAATTCACTCTATTCTAATAGTCTCCAAAGTCTTAATTCATTCTAGCATCAACTCGAACATCCAGATCAAAGTCTCACCTAAATTAGATATGGGTGAGATGGAAGACATGATTCATCCTAAAGCAAATTTCCTCCAGCTGTGAGCTGTGAAATCAATACAAGTTATCTACTTCCAAAATACAATGGTGGGGCAGGCATGGGATAGATACTCTCATTCCAAAAGGGAGAAATAGGCAAGATGAGTGGAGCAATAGGCTCCAAGTAAGTCCAAAACCCAATGGAGAAAACGACATTAAGTCTTAAGTCTTCTAAATAACCTTTCTTGACTCCATGTTCTGCCTTCTGGAAACACTAGGATGAAGACTGGCCCCCAAGGCCTTGGGCAGCCCCACAACCATGGTTTTACTGGTCTCAACTCACCCAGCAGTTCTCCTGGGTTGGCGTCTCATGCCAGCAGCTTTCTTAGTCTGATGCTGCAAGCTGGTTCCTCTATAGTTCTTGTATCTTGGGAATGGCCCCACTCTCATGGCTCCAATAGGCTTTACCCTAGTGGGGACTCTCTGTCGTAGTTCTGACTTCACATTTCCACTTGGCATTGCCCTAGTAAGGGCTTTCTGTGGTGGCTCTGCCCCTGGTGACAAGTCTGTGGCTGGAGCCCTAGACTGTCCACAACATCCTTTAAAATATAGGTAGAGAAAGTCATGCCCCCGTAGCTCTTGTATTCCGTGCATGTGAATGTTGCCCAGACTCACACCTTGTACTTTCTGGAGTGGTGGGTCAAGCCACATCTGCGCCTACTTGAGCCACGGCTGGGGTGGCTGAGGAGCTCTGCACCGGAATGTGGGGATCAGAAGCCCAAGGTGTCTCTGGGCAGCAAGCTCATGAAGGGTACCCTAGGCCCATCCCTCAAAATCATTCTGCCCTGCTAGAGCTCTCAGCCTGTAATGGGAGGAGTAGCCTCAAATATCTCTGAAATGCCTTTGGAGTCTGTTTTAGTCTGTTTTCTGCTACTATAACGGAACACCACAGACTATGTAAATTGTAAACAAAAGAAGTTTATTTGGTTCTGGAGGCTGGGAAATCCAAAAGCATGATGCTGGCATTAGCCAACGATCATCCTGTGGTAAGTAAATGGGTGGAAAGCAGAAGTCGGCACACAAGACAGAAAGAAATGGGCAAAACTTATCCCTTTATCAGGAGCCCACTCTGGCAATAACTAAACCACTCCTGTAATAATGGCATTTATCTATTCATGAGGAAAAAGCCCTCTGAATTACCTAATTACCTCTTAAAGCTCCTGCCACCCGATACTGTTACATTGACAATGAAATTTCAATGTGACTTTTGGAGGAGACATTCAAACCACAGTAGGTTCATTCTCCCATTGTCTTGGTGAATTCCTTCTATCAGTACTGATTTTCTTAGTAAACGGTCACTTAGCCACATGCTTAGTTTGCCCTCCTAAACACGATTTTTCATTCTTTCCGTGGTCAGGCTGAAAATGTTAAAGATCTTTTCATTCTTCTTCTCTTTTCTGCTAATTATAAATTCCATCTTCAAGTTGTTTATTTCCTCTTGCATCTTACTGTATGTGGTTAAAAGTAGACAGCTTCTTCACTATTTTGCTTAAAAATTTCTTCTGCCATATATCCTAGTTCACCACTCTTAATTTTTGCCTTCCATAAAGCCCTCAGACATGGACATCATTCAGCCAAGCTCTTTGCTACTTTATAACAAGGATAGCTTTTACTCCAGTTCCCAACAATACCTTCTTCCTCATTTCCATCTCAGACTTCATCAGAATGGCCTCTGACATCCATATTTCTACCAACATTCTGATCACAACCACTTCAGTAATCTCTAAGAAGTTTCAGACTTTACCTGCATTTCTTCTCCTCTTCTGAGCCCTCTGCAAATCACTCTTAATGCTCCATTCGTGGCAATCTAGGCTTTTTCTAAGCAGTTTCTCTAGATATTTCCAGCCTCTACTCATTACCCACTTTCAAAGCTGCTTCCACATTTTCAAGTATTTGTTATAAAGAACAGTCCCACTTCTCAGGACCAATTTTCTGTCTCAGTCCATTTTGTGTTGCTATAACAGAAAACAACAGACTTGGAAATTCATAAACAATAGCTTATTTGACTCATGATTCTGGAGGGCAAAAAGTTCAAGAGCATGATGTCAGCATTTTGTGAGGACCTTCTTGCTGTATCATCCCATGGTAGTTGGTAGGAGGGAAAGGGAGTGCACATGAGCCAAAGCAAGAGAGAAACGGAGAAAACGTACCCTTTTTATCAGGAGCCCCCTCTTGTGATAAGGCCCTTAATCCATTCATGAGAGCAGAGTCCTCGTGACCTAATTACCTCTTACAGGTCCTGCCTCTCAATAGTGTCACATTGGGGATTATGTTTCCAATACATGAACTTTGAGGAACACACTCAAACCATGGCAAACCTAGGTCTTTCACGGGAGGGACCACAAACTAGAGAATGTAGGCAGACATAAAGCTGTGTCCATTAAAGAGGTGAAATACAGTATGTGCATTCTACTTACTAGTCTGGGAACAAAAGAGGCCATCCATGCATACCAGAGGGGCCATGCGGCCAGAGGGGGAGAGATCTGCACAAGTTTGCTGGGAAGGAATCGTGAGAAACCAAACCCAGCCTGGTTACAGCAGCAGGACACTGAGTTTAAGAAGAAGTACAAAAATTGTGCATCTTGTAATTCCAGGCTTTGAGCTGTTTTCAGTCTGACTGATGAGACAAGGTTTGTGCCAGTGAAACAAACAGAGCCTAATTCAAGACAGATGTGATCACCAGTCTCTGCAAGCATAAATCAAGTTTCATAAACGACTGAACTAGCACTTGGACCAACATTCCTGCTTATTTTCATCCCCGTAGCATCATGCTAATCTGGTGATCTTAAGGCCTTTAAAAGATCTGGTTATTACTAGAAGAATGGTGTCCCATCTAAAAGTTACAATAAAGCTTTCTTCCCCTGAGAAAAACCTAGCCAGCCCTTTGTGTAGGTTGACTATAGTGGGCATGAGCCCGGCATCGTTTTCCTCATGGTTCCTTCTCCCTCACCCAATACTGAGCCTTCTTTAATCTAGAGAAGTGGTAAGTTCATGATCCAATAAAAATACTCCATAATGATCAGTTAAAAGAAGACTCAAGTTGGTCCAATAAAAATCCTTCCCTAGAATTAACTTAAAGATAGTAAAAGATAAAATTTCTATTCCAATTGAGGTTGATAATCTTGGAGAATATGAATTTGGGCTACTTGTGGCCATGTTTCTCACCACACGGAGAGATCATTTTCCAGAACAAAGCCGAACAAAAGATGACAGGCAGAGGAGCAAGAGCTTTGGGTCCTCAATCACGTGCCTGAAGCCAGGCTCCTACCACTGTCCCAGAATCGCTCGGAGCTCCTGGACCAATACATTCCCCATTTGCTTAAGCTGATTAAGTTGGATTTCTATCACTTACAAGTAAATGAGTCCTGACTCCTATGTTGGCTTCACAGTGCCGTGCCCACTATCTGATCTGCCCATCTCTATTTTCCTGCAGAAAAATGACCGTTGGACAGAATGGGTTGTGAAGCTCTTCTGAAAAGTACAGATTCCTGGGCTTAACCCGAGACTCACTGATCCAGAATCCCTGGGGATGGGACCCAGGTATTTGTGTAATGCTACCAGCGATTTTGTTGCACACGCAGTGCCAAGTTTGCTGCGTGGGATCACCGCATCCCATTGGCTGATTCCTGGAGTCAAACTCCCCTGGAAAATTTGGCTCTGGCCAGGTATCACACTTCAAGATGACTACTAAAGGGTGCTATGGTTTTAATGTGTCCCCCTCAAAGTTCATGTGTTTGAAATTTAATCCCCAGTACAAAAGGGTTGGGAGGTGGGACATTTAAGAGTAGATTAGGAGCTGGGCACTGTGGCTCACGCCTGCAATTCCAGCACTTTGGGAGGCCAAGGTGGGCGGATCACCTGAGGTCGGGAGTTCGAGACCAGCCTGGCCAACATGGAGAAACCACGTTTCTACTAAAAATACAAAATTAGCAGGGCCTGGTAGTGCATGCCTGTAGTCCCAGCTACTCAGGAGGCTGAGGCAGGAGAATCGCTTGAACCCAGGAGGCAGAGGTTGCAGTGAGCCAAGATCGTGCCATTGCCCTCCAGCCTGGGCAGCAAGAGCAAAACTCCATCTCAAAAAAAAAAAAAAAAAAAAAAAGAGTGGATTAGGTCATAAGGGCGCTGCCTTCATGAATGGATTAATGTTGTTATCCCAGGAAAAGGTGAGTTATTGTGAGTGGACTTGTTATAAAAGTGAATTCAACCGCTGCTTACCTTCTTGCTTCCTCACACTCTCTTACCTTTTCACCTTCCACCACAGGATGATACAACATAGAAGCTCTCACTAGATGCGGGGCCCATGACCTTGGACGCCCCAGCCTCCGAAACTGTAAGAAATAAATTTCTTTCCTTTCTAAATTACCCGTCTGTGATATTCTGTGATAGCAACACAAAATGGACTAAGACAGAGAGCACGACCAGGAGAAAACCGGGTCAGTGAGGGCACTCGGGCTGTTCTCCCTCTGATGTGCTTTTTCAGAAATCAGGGTGTTTAACCAGGGAAACAGCAAATCCACAAGGGATGACCTGTCTTCAACAGTGTGAAAACCGTCATGTGGAAGAGGAACAGACTGACTTTGTGGTGTTCCAGAGGACGGGCCTTCAACCAAGGGCATGCTGGTGCCAGATTTCAGCTAAACAAAGGGAAGAACTTTCCGGCAATTAGAGCTGCCCCTTGGTAGAACGGCTGTGGCAGAAGATACTGAGCTGCCCGGCTCGGCCGTGTGCAGACATCAGCGACTCGCCATCTGTCAGTTACTCTGGCTGGGTCTGTTCCACTGGACAGAAGGCTGGACGAGCTGCCTTTTTCTTGCCAGGATTCTACAATTCTAGAATGTGGTCTGGGGACAAACGAAGCCATGCATACCAGAGGGGCCAAGTGGCCAGAAGGGGAGAGATGCACACAACTTTTCAGGGAAGGACTCATGTGAGAAACCAAACTCAAGATAGATCTTGGAGGGCACAGGTAACATTAATTATAGCACAGGCCAGCCCTGAAGTCAGGAAATTCTCTACTTTTTGTCACTTGGTTTGATTTTACGATGTAATCATGACTGTGAATTACTTTTATAAAGGGGGGAAAAATCCCAGATATTTCCATTTTGGAAAAAAATAAAATCAATAAAACTGGCTGAAGCCTGATAATGAATATTCATGTCATTGAATATAAACAGCGAGTGAGAAGGAAGGGATGTTGTGAATGAAGTAGCTTCCATGTAAAAAACAAAGTAGAGCACTGGAGCCGGGTGCTGTGACTGTAACCCCAGCACTTTGGGAGGCTGAGGAGGGAGGATTGCTTGAGGCTGGGAATTCAAGACCAGCCTGGGCAACATAGGGAGACCCCATCTCCACAAAAATGAACAAAAACAGAACGTTGTGGTCCAGGAGGCCACACTCTTATCCGTCTCAGTCCTGCTCCCTTAGCCCTCAAAGTCAGAGTGTCCAAGAGAACCTGAGTTAGGTCTTCACTCAGGGTTTCTCAACCTTTTTCATGCCCAGGCATTTGGAAAGTTCTCTAAGTATGCTACTGTATTTCTGCAGCAGGGAGAAGGGTGGAGACCAGATACCGTATCAGCAACCAAGTAGGAGAAGGGAGAGGGACGGAGATGCTTGAAAGAGGACATCTGCCTCTCACTTTGCAGGGGAAGGAGAGAAGAGCCCATGCAGATAATGCTGCCCCCACAGCCGAGAGAGAAGGATCACAGTGGGTGGGGGACACAGCCCCGTGGAGGCCTCAGAACTCAGAACTCTGGAACTGGCAAGTGGCAGAAACTGAACTCAACTAGTTTAAGCAAAAGGGGGATTTATTGGCTCTCGTAGCTAAGAGGATTCTAGGATAGCTCGCAGAATTAAAGAAAAGATTGTGGGGGGCCAGGCGTAGTGGCTCACACCTGTAATCCCAGCACTTTGGGAGGCCAAGGTGGGCGGATCATCTGAGATAGGGAGTTCGAGACCAGCCTGACCAACAGTGAGAAACCCTGTCTCTACTAAAGCACACACACACACACACACAAATTAGCTGGGTGTGGCAGAACATGCCTGTAGTCCCAGCTACTCAGGAGGCTGAGGCAGGAGAATCGCTTGAACCCGTGAGTCGTAGTTGCAGTGAGCCGAGATTGCACCACTGCACTCCAGCCTGGTGACAGAGCAAAACTCTGTCTAAAAAAAAATACAATAAAATAAAATGTGAGCACCAGGACTTTGCGGCCAATTCTCTCTGTATCTACAACTCCATCCATGACTCCATCCATCTGTCTCCTCTCCCACACACCCATACCCACTTTTCCTCCGTGCTTGTCTCTGGTTGCTGACAGGCTGTCTTCTGTGCTGATAGAGACGGCCACCAGACACCTCACGTTCACACCTTCCCACTCCCGCATCCCCCGAGAAAACTTCCTGCTGGCGGGATCCATGGCCCAGTCTCAAAGGAAGGACTCTGATTGGCCCTGCTCTCATGCCCCCCATCCGCCTCGGACTGATCACCTTTGTCCGAGGAATGGGCCCTGTGATTAGTCAGGTTTGGGTTCCATGCCTGTCCCTAGGGCCTCGGGAACAGTGAGGGGCCTTAGTAGCAACCTCTATTGGGGTCTGGGGTCAGATGCATTAGGGGAGTGGGAGGGTGGTGAAGGAGGATCTTGGAGCAAAGAGGAGGGGCCGCTCACCTCCCCCAGGAAAGTTCTCATGGGCTGATGGTCGGTGGGACTCCCTCCCTTGGACCTGCTGACTCATGAGTGGGCGGCTCTGCCTTCAGTGTGTGGAAAGGTCCAGGCAGGACTGGCTGAGGGCAGCTCGCCCTGGTCCTCAGAGGATGATGCTCGGTGAGGTTCAGCCTCTGTAAACACACACACACTTGCATACTCACACACATCCACACAGGTGCACAATCACATACTCTCATACCCACCAGACACACCCTGACACACACAGACATGCATACTCACACAGACACACACACTGACACTCATACCCTCACAAATACACACTCACAGACACAGACTGGTATTTAGACACATTTGCACACACAGACACACATTGACACACTGACAGACACACACAGATCCACACTCACATATTCTCATGCTCACCACACACTGACACACTATAAATATGCTCACACATTCACACACACACACACATTGACACAGAAACATATTCAAACAGATGCATATCACACTGACACAAACACACACTCACAATTTACAGACACAGACATTCATGCAGATGCACACTCACACATGTGATACATTCACAATTCACTCACACATACTAACACTCAGACACATTCACACTCATGCTCACTCACTCACACACATGCTCAGTCACAGACCACACACACACACTTTCACACATTCACACACACACTAACTCAGACATTCACATTCACACACTGTCACATATGCTCACACTCATGCGCACACACTCAGACTTGCACACACATTCACACTCACTGTCACATATTCTCACACATTTGCACACTCACACATGCTAACACAGACTCACACACTCTCACACCTGCACACTCACACACATTCACACAAACACTCTCACATATGGTCCTACTCACACTCACACACACGCTCACACACTCTCTCACACACACACACACACACACTCCTCCATAACATAGTCCCTTTGAAGGTCCCCCCACTGCCTCCCACACAGGCCTTACTGAGAGCATGCAGGGGGTTTGCTCCCCTGGCTCCACAGGGGACCCAGGGCCGCCTGGCTGCATCTCCCTCCTGGCTGGGAAGGTCTCACGCTGTCCCCTCCACTCCCCTCCAGGCAGGGTCACCTTAGCCTGAGCACCCCAGTAAGATTCTGTCTTGTTTCTAAGGCCTCCAGAGGAAATGCTCATTCCCAGGGAAGGCAAGAAGAGAAAGAAGGTGTCATTGCTGAACTGCACTGGCAGCCAAGGGCATATCCTCAATGAAGGCGTCCCTGTCCCACCACCCTGCCTGGGAATCCCAGACTGCGGTTGGAGCTGTGCGCCCACAGGCCATCTCTACACCCTCTCTGAGTCCGTCTCCCCATCTGCTGGGTGGAGGTCAACATGCCTGCCTCAGGAGCCGCCCAGAGGACACCAGGAGAGACCAAGTGGCACCCAGCACAGTGCTCCCTGCTCAGGGATGGGTCGATGAGGTCGGCTCCCTTTCCCTCCTGCAGAGGCCACAGCTGGGAGACGGTGGACTCCCACGTGAAATCAGAGAAGGATGATCCCCAGGCAGTGTGTGCCTTGTCAGCTGCATGATCTGTCCTGGCTGAGGCAGGGAACCTCAGATCACCACCACCCTCAAAGCTCACTCCCCAAAGAGTCCTAAAAAGAAAGCCACTCTGACTCCCCTGCGTGGTTTGGAAACCCAGACATCAAAGCCCAGCACTGCCTGTGGACATTTCCTACCTCCTTCCTAGGCTCGGCTCTTCATCCGCCCTTCCTTCCCTGTGTCTGCACGACAGACAGACCGTGTGGTGCAGAAGCCTCTCTATCCAAGCGGGGAGGGTGAGGCCCCTATGCCTTTGCTCTTCCCCATCCTGGGATGCCCTTCCTCTTCTCTGCTCAATCAGCAAGACCCTTCCAACAGTCACCTCTGCCATGAAGCCCCTGCAAGCCACAGCTCCTCAACCTTGGTTCCTAACCACCCACTCCGCACACCCCCTGCCTGCCCCATTGCCTCCTGGCTGGATTTTAGGTTTAGATCCAGCTCCAGGAGACCCAGGTCCTCGAGGGCACAGGCCTTGCACAGTAGACACACTGCTACGGCCAGGCCTGGCTCAGTGGCAGGGCACATCTGGGGCCCCTTAGGATGGCACTAGAGAGGCCATGTGACCGGTTCCCTCATTTCCCCGGCAATTTGTCTGCTCTTGCTCTGTCTCCAAAACATCCACTTCTCCTTTCGGAGGCCACCTCTTTTCTGTTTGTTAGTTGATATTTATGGATAATAAGCCAAGCGCAGCAAAGCAGAGGTGAAATGTCTCTTGAAATAAATACTCTCCCCAACAAACTGGTCAATCCATCCAGGCAGGATGGGCTTTGCTGGCAGCCAGGGAAGTGCAGGCAGGAGGCCTGGGAGCAGGAGGAAGAAGGGGCTCCTGGGGACTCTGAGGGATGGGATAGGGGTGGGGTAGGAGGAGGGGTGGACAGATCGCCGCATTTGGCGCTGTCGTCAAAAGCGGAAATGGAAGGCGTCGCTTCTCAACCCCTCAGACTCCCATTGCAGCAGAGATGAAGCTGGTCATTTTAAAGGCTGGCTCTGGAGTGGCAAAGACAGACCGTGTGGCGCAGAAGCCTCTCTCTCCAAGCGGGGAGGGTGAGGAGTCAAGGTCACTGAAAGTCAGCAGAGCTCGGTCCATGAGTGCTGTGGCTGGGATGGTCCTAGGACATGAGGGGAGCCTGGGCCAGGCTGCAGAGGCCCAGGACGTGGATGGGGCTGTCCAGGTGAGCTGGGGCTCATCAGAGGTCATCAAGCCCCCTGCCTCACCTCATAGTGGGACCACCTCACTAAATCTATCCTCAGTTTCTTCTCAGGGAAAGGATCATTCAGTGGGGCAAGACAGGACACCACTGAGCTCCACACCTAAGGGATGGAAAAATAACTCCAGCTGCTAAATCTGTCCCCTCCCATGAGGACTGCAGCCTATTTCTACTTCCAGAGGTGACCTCTCCTCTGTTCCAGATCCATGGGACCCGGTCCATGCAGAGAGCTTCACCCCAACACACATTCTCAAGCACGGCAGATAAACAGATATTTCAGAACACACACACATACACACATGCACAGGCATGTATGCACACTCATACACATGCATATATACACATGCACACACATGCATGCTCATGTATACATACACACACATGCATGTACACATGTACACACTGTCAAACTGCACATATAGATCCAAAGCTCTGCTTGCACAGCCATACACAGAAATGAAACAATCCCACACTTAGTTTCTACTCTTAACTGCCAGAAAAGCTGGGGGTTAGATGCTAGGGACAAAACCAGAAAGCCAGACAAGGCTCTTCGTCATCCACCTAAATTGCCTCCAACCATTTCTCCAAGACCCACAACCCAGCCTGTTCATGCTGCTGCCCTTCACTCTTGCAGCGGACACTCACGGAACCTGAGATTGCCAACCTCTTCCCCAAAGCCCACAAATAGAATGTGGAAGGAAGGCAGGCTCTTAGACAAAGAGGTCGGGGTCAGCTTCTCCGTTTGATCTCCCCAGCAGCAAAGGGGCAGTTCAGAGGCCACTGGGCCTATCGGGCAGAGGAAAGGAGAGGAATAGGGGAGAGAAAGGGTGAGAAGTGAAGAGCGGGCAGGCGGCAGTGGCCAGCATCCTCCACGGCATGAACATCAGGTCATGAAATGCAATTAGGGCTGCTTGTGCCTAACCTCCCTTCCTCTGCAGCTCCCCATGACTTGGCAGACTATTTGGAGGATGCTCCAAGCTCCATTAGTTTAGCATCCTTTGACCTTGAGGGTCTGCTACTGACCACACATCCAACTGGCTGCCTGCCATATGGGCTGGGGCAAGTGCAGACCAGGATCCAGGCTTTATCACTTTTCTGAAGACCAAGATCTTGGCCGAACCAGTCACCTGAGGGTCTCCATCTCCATCCCAGGCTATACCAGTGCCTCTTATGTATGGAGCTAGTGAGACCCCCTCTGCCCACAAGCTCTATGGCACCAAGATGGCCTTTAAGCCACTCCTCTTCCTCCCTTACACAGTGGACTCCTCCATATGGGAAAGGGCTGAGCAGCTTCCAGACTTTTCAGGAGTAGGTGTTTGATGAGAAATATTGCATTCGTGGATGGACGAATCAATGCCCAACCCTGGAGGAGAAGCCTCTTCATGCTCATCTGTTTTATTTTCTTCTTTTCTTCTCTTCCTGAAAGTCATATCCCCTCTCCTGCCTGCGGGCTCAGATGCTGCGTTTCCCCTGCTCACCACGCTCCCCCCCGCTGAGCAGGCTCCCGCTGCTCTGGTGGACACACTCCAGTATTTGTTTTTGGCTTTCTTCTCACGTCATTTCCTTTTCCTCGGGTCCACTCTGGGGAGAAGCTGAGATCAGGATTGGTGGAGGGGCCCTGCTGGTCCTTCCTCCCCGACACACTCCCCACCCCAGCCCACAGCTGGATAGAGCAGCGCCTCGGGCTGGCCTTACTGTGTCCCACTGCCATCCACGAGAGCCCCCAGGGTCACTTCCTGCCCGGGACCCCAGGCTTTGCCGGGGGATCTCTACCTTCACCAACCCCCCTGCTTGTTTTCTGCACATCCATACCATCCTGACTGAGTCTAAGAACTTTCTGCAATGAAATGCATGTTAGAAGAGACAAGAGCCTTCTTCAAATGGGCAGACTGAGCCCCAGTCCCAGGGACAGAGAAGGGAGTAAGAAAAGTTCACCCCTGGGTCCTCTCAGCCAAAACCTTCTAGCACTGGAGGCAGGAGGAGGGGAAAACAGAGAAGAAGGGATCCTCTTCTTTTCCCCTAAAACCTGGTGCTGACTTGGACTTCCCAGCACTGCCTCCTTGGACAGCAGCTCACCTTTCAGACCTCCCTCCCTGCTACTACCTTCCCACCCACTTAGAACCCTGCTCTAGATTAACCCTGGAAAGGAGCAGATAAGTAATTCATACTAGAGTATGAATTACTAGAGTGTGTATTACTAGAGTATGGATTACTCAATGAGACCATGATACTCTCACCCCAGGTATGTCTTCCTGTGAGAGGGGCTGATGTTTTCGACGCAGGAAGGCAAATGGCTTCCATCTCCCATGCCAAGTCTAGCTGACCCTGGCTGCCTAGAGCACCCCAGGAAGACTAGGAAAAAGTCTTCTGAAGCCACCTCTGGGCTCAATGAGAAAGAGTGTTCTGATCAATTGGTGATGTCTACCATGGACACAGTATGGGGAGAGTCCTAGTAGGTTTGCTTGGTATTTGACATTCCGGATTTAATTCAAAAGGACTTACATAGTGAAATTCAGAACTGTAGCAAGTGGGCCCTTCTCTAAATTAGGCCAATGAGGTGAGCAAAGGCTGGCTTGGCCAACCCTGGCTGTTTCTCTGGCTCCCCACCCACTGTAGTCGGCTAAATTGAAATCAGAGAGAAGGATGCACTTCCCCAGCCACTGGCTCCCAAAACCCAAGCGAGGCACGCTGGAAAGATGGGCAGCCATAGCTCAAGCAAGGCTGAACTCTCTCTGGACCAGAAAAGCAGGTATGGATGAGCGGCCATGGAAGAATAACTCTTCCCTTCTCCGTTCAAGGTCAAGGCTGGATGAGATATCCTTCTGATTTGATTCCTCCAGCTAGAACAGTGGTTCTCAGATATGGCTGCACATGGACTCACTTAGGAAGCCTTTTAAAGACACAGATGACTGGACTTCAGCCCCAGAAATGCTGGCTTAATTTGTTTGGGGTGCAGCCTGGGCTTAGAGACAGGGTAAAATCTCCCCCATGTGATTCTAATCTTTCAACCAAGGTTGAGGCTACTGGGCTGAAAGGCGTTTCGAGAAATCATTTAGGCCAGTGTTTCTGAAACCGTAATATACATTCAAATCACCTGGGATTGCGTTACAATGAAAATTTGATTAGACTGGGGTGAGGGCCCGAGAGTCTTCATCTATAACAAGCTCCCAGGTGATACTGATGCTGGTGGTTCTAGGAACACATTTTCCGGAGGAAGGATTTAGGTCAGTGGTGCTCAAAGTGCAGTCCCCTGACCTGGCAGCATCCATATCACCTGAAAGCTCATCAGAAATGCACCGTCTTACATTCTATCCCAACCTACTGAATCGGGAACTTGGGGGCACATTCAAGTGTGGGAACCAATGATCACTGAGAGGGGCCAGTCTCCTGCTTCCAGGACATACCTGTTCCCCAGGTCTGCGGGATTCCTTCAGAAGAGCCCTCTTGGATACGGCTCCCTTCCTGGTCCAGCCAGATGCGTATTTGGGGGGTGGTGAGAACAAGTGTGAAGGAATTAATGAGTCCATATGTCAATTTCTGGCAAGGAATAAATGCACACAGTAAATGCACAAACGTCTAGTTTTCTGACCCCAAGGGAGAAGGGAAACAAACACCTGAAACACACCAGCAATGGAGAGATGAAATTCAATTCCAAACTAAAAATACACATAATTTATCATTATCTAGAAGGAGATTGGGAGAAGGCCATTAGCGGGTATTTTCTGGTTGGTGCTGTTCTCAACAGCATGAGTGGCGAGCCGGAAGGGCTGTGGTCCTACATTTCCCTTTGTTGCAGTCACGCAGCAACAACTCCGGCGCACAGAAGGCCCCATGCTGCTTCCTCCCATCAGAAATGATTTCCTGTTATCTGGTGGCTGGTGGGTTGGGGGCATCAGGGCTCCAAAGATACCAGCCTCCTGAAGGGCAAAGCCACAACTATTTCTCAGAAAAAGAACTTAAACCCAGCAGTCCTGCTGCAGACAGACCACCCCAGGGGCAGGGGCCCAGGGGTGGAAGTGGGGATGGAGTACCTTTCCACAGTGGCCTGTCATCCTGGGTGTGCCCAGGAAACTCTAGGGGCTTGGGCTTGGTAGAGAGGAGACAGGAGCCTCTAGGATGACTGTGGCTGTCCCCACCTGTCTGCTTCCTGGGATGCAAGGAGGCTTTGCAGAAGAATGTGGGTGTATTGCCCTGAAACCCACGTGGCCAGGCAGATCTGAATCAGAACTAACCTCAGAATACAGGGGAAGAGCCTAGGAGAGGAGGTGGCCAGCTTTATGTACACCTACATCCTTGAGCACCTGCTGCGTGCCAGCACTGGGCACACAGTAAGCAATGGGGCAAGGTTTCTACCCTAGTGCTGCATGCCACCTGACATCCACCTGGTCAAGCTGCTGCAGATGTGTTCACTCATCAGTAAGGACCAGGATGCGTCCTCACTGTTGGGTGGTAAGGACACCTGGCTCCCAGAGCCACCATGATCCTGAATGGCCTTCATCCCAGGCATCAGGATGCTGGCTGCATTTCTCTTCCTGCTCTTTCCTGATAGTCTGGCTGCTCCCAGATCCCCATGAGGTTTCTGTCTTCATATTGCCTTGTCTGTCCATAAACCTCATTACATGAAATAGCCTGTGTGAGATTCTGGGTCTAAGAACCTAAAGAACCTCTTATCAGCTGTAGGTCAATCCCTTAAAATGCTGTTATGAAGACAAAATGAAAACCAGTCAACAAAAACGGAAGAGTTGAAGGCAGCAAGTAAATTCAGCAAATGGACCCTTTGGAGGACCAGACATGAGGTGAATTGGATTCCAGGAAAATGACCTTTGGGAAATCAGTCTACCTCCTCCCAGGCTCTATGGAGCCCCAGGTGGCTCTTGGCCTGGGACAGGCTGCAGGGGATGCCTTGGGCACAGTCCCACCAGCATTCTGGAAGCCAGGCAGGTGCTGTCTTCCTCACTCAGCCCCATACCCTGTGGCTTCCCAGAAAAGACCTCATTCCAGCTGTTGATTGCACCCAGCCTGGAGTCACTGAAGAAGTTCAGAAAAGACTTTGGAGCCTCAAAGAATGGAGAGGGGAAGGAAGAGAAGGCTGAGAGGAGAGCCAGTGAGTACTGTCCCACAGCAGCTATTTAAGCCACATGGTGACACCTCCTCCCTGCAGCAGCAGCCCCCCGAGAAAGCGCCAGCTGTCTCCAGCCCTTCTTTTCCTGCCTGATCGCACACGGCTGTCAGAGGGCTCGTTGGAGATGAGGGACACAAGCCAGGGAGCACTCCTGGCCCACTAGCAAGTCATCCCTCTCTCTGTACGATCACAACCCTTGTCCTATGAATTATGTTGTTTCTTTAAAATAGCTTTTGGCAAATGGGGTAGATATACACCATGGACTACTATGCAGCCATAAAAAGAAATGAGATCATGTCCTTTGCAGGGACATGGATGAAGCTGAAAGCCGTTATCCTTAGCAAACTAATGCAGGAACAGAAAACCAAACAGTGTATGTTCTCACAGGCGGGAGCTGAACACATGGACACAGTGGGGGCCCTGTTGAGAGCTGGGATGAGGAAAGGGAGTGCATTAGGAAAAATAGCTAAAAGAAAGATAGCTAATGCATGCTAGGCTTAAAATCTAGGTGATGGGTTGACAGGTGCAGCAAACCACCGTGGCACACGTTTACCTATGTAAAAAACCTGCACACCCTGCACATGTACCCCACAACTAAAAATAAAAATAAATAAATAGCTTTTGACACCTGGTACTTCCCTTCACAATTAGTCTGGAGAGTCCCCAAACGCCAGCCAGTAGATGTCCCTAATTATTGGTGAATTATTGAACACCGGTAATTCTCTCTGCTTTCCTGAGCTCAGTCTTTGAAGGCAGGAGATGGCAAAGGTCTAGGAAATGACTTAAGAATCTTGAAGAAGACCCAATCTGACCCCCTACCACACCCTCCAAGTCTACTGTGATCAAGTTCCTGCTCTCACCTCCTCCCTGGGACTGCTTGGCTGAGGGTTGTGGCAGCTGCCTGCTGCTGAGTGAAACAGAACCATCCAGCCCTCTGACCCTGCTCATCTGCTCTAGAGAGGAGCAGTCTCTCCCTGCTTCTTGCAAGACCATGTGCTCCTGTTTCCACCCTTCCGGCTGCTCCCTCGGCTGCTCCCTCCTCGTTGTCTTTTCTTTAAAAGAAAAAAAAAAAGCAACTTTAATGGGTCTAATTTAAACATTACAATATTCACCACTTTAAGTGAACAATTCAACAGGTTTTAATGAATGTGTCATCAAAATTGCTCCAATTCGATGATCCCCTTTCTCTGCCTCTGGACGAGTGCTGGTCTTTGTGCCATGCCTTCTATGTCGGCAATGACACAGGTGTCCAGACCTTGCCACTGAGTTCCAGGGACCTCAAATGTTGGACGTCACAAATTCCACCCATCAAACTGACTCCTCCTCTGCACTTCCTACAACAGCAGATGACACCTTCAACCACCCAGTGCCCAAGCAGGCACCACCCAGCCATGGTCCACCATCCTTAACAGGCCTAAAGCCCATGCCCAGCTCTTGGGCGACACCTGCCAAGGCCGCCACCATCACTCTGAGCTGGGTTCCCACGGAGCCGCCACCTGGTCTTCCATCCTACAAAGGCATCTAAGACACATATGCCATCAAGCTGTGCCCTGCTTAACTTCTTTTTTTCTTTTTTCTTTTTTCTTTTTTTTGAAACAGGGTCTCACTCTGTCTCCCAGGCTGGAGTGCCGTGGCGCAATCACAGCTCACTGCAACCTTGACCTTCTGGGCTCCAGTGATCTTTCTGCCTCAGCCTCCCAGATAGCTAGGACCACAGGCATGCACCACCACACCTGGCTAATTTTTGTATTTTTTGTAGAGACTGGGTTTCGCCATGTTTGCCAGGCTGGTCTTGAACTCCTGGGCTCAAGTGATCCTCCCACCTCTGCCTCCCCAGTAGCTGAGACAACAGGTGGGTGCCACCAGGCCCAGCTAATTTTTTTTTTTTTTTTTTTTTTTTTTTTTGTAGAGACAGGGTTTTGCCATATTGCCCAGGCTGGTCTCAAACTCCTGGGCTCAAGTGATCCACCTGTCTCGGCCTCCCAAAGGGCTGAGATTACAGGTGTGAGCCACTGCATCTGGCCTTCACATCTTTCAGCAGCTCCACTGCCCTGGGGAAATGTCCAGTCCCCATGCTGAGGCTCTGCTGCCAGGTGTTTGGCTGAGGTCGCCTTGTCACTTTTGGAAATGCAACAGTTGTGGGTGGCCCCAGTCTCTGTCTCAAGAACATCAGCCCAGACCCTTAGTCAGAAAAGACTCAGAACGGATTCAGAGGAGGCACCAGTACTCTTCCCCACGGTGTCCCACTGGGTCTGTGAAGTCTAATTCCGAATCAGATGAACCGACCACTTGTTTGGATATGAACTAGTCCAAGCTTCAGAGACGAACAGCCCAGGTCTCCGGGGCCTTCACCTCGCTGTGCCTCCCTTACCTCATCCACAAGCAGGGACAAATCAACAGCTTAGCCTCCCCCTCTCACCCCGAGCATCAAGACACAGAGAGAGAGAGGCTGGGTTTGCATCTCCAATGGGTTAAAAAAGAGAAGGCAATTTCATCTATTTACAAAATAGGATTACAGTTTTGCAGAATCCTGCTGGGGCCTGGGGGAAACTTTGAAAACACATTCATTTTGTTTCATGCTTAACAGAGCCACCTGCTCTCCCTTCCCCCACACCGGCCATCTTGATTACTCAGAAACCAAGGCATGAGGAGGAACGGCTGGTACCCCAGCCTGTGAAGGTGTCACTGGGGCTCCTCGGGGGCCCCTCAGCCATTTGGACTCCTGGCTGGGAGGCTCACGTCCTCAGCCAAAAAAGTGCCTCTCTGGAGAGACAGAGGCACCTGCAGCTCTCCCACCAGAGCAGGCCTGCCGAGACCTGCGGCCCCTCCCCGAGACCTCCGCAGAGCCCGGAACCTACAAAGGAGGAGGAATTGATCTTCCCCCGAGACTCTGTTTGTCTATAGGAAAAAAGAAACAAGCCAAAGAAGAGCAAAGGAGAGGGAATCGAGTCATTGTGAACACTGCTAGGGCTCCAGAAATAATAAACACGTCGGGCAAATTGCTGTCTCACCGTGGAACGGCTGATCTCCAGGCAAAGCCTTTCTTCCCTGCACCAGAGGAGGACAGACAACAGTAAACAGGGGGTGGGGGAAATCAATTCCTCATGCACGTGGTTTATTGAACGAGAGAAGCTCAACCCAAGTCTGTCCTTTCCTGTCTTCTATTAACTTTGTCAATTTCCCACCTCCCGAGTTTCTGGCTTTGCATGATGAGGTGGGTCAAGGTTTGGGGAGGTGAGGTGAGCTGGAGGGAGCTGACGGCCCCTTGGGCTGGACCATGGCCTTTTGACTTCATTATGTTGGGATAGGGGGCTTTGTCTTCAGATTGGCTGCAAGAAATCACAGAAAATGAGGGACCTTAGAGAGCATCTATTTCAACCACCTTATTTTACAGATTAGGAAAATAAATCTCAGAGAGGTTAAGGTCTCACCCAAGGTTGTTTAGCCACGAGCAGCAGAGGCAGCCCATAAAGGAGCTAAATGAATGAAGAGTCCAGTGGGCAGGTACTGCCCAGGAGCAGAGGGAAGCCATTTCTGCAGCTCCTTGGATTTTGTTGCCTGAGGTCGAATGAAGAACTCTTAAAGGGATAATGGCTCAGTAACTCAGGTGCTAAAGTAATGGAAGCCAGCTGGAAGATCACCTCCTGACTCTAAATCTCTGGGGGATGAGGGGCGGTGGGAAGGGGAGAGAATTGATGGAGGCCTCCTCCCATGTCACTGAACAAACAGAGCCCTTGCCAGAAAAGTGCTTAGGAACTAATCACACCTAGGAGTGGGAGGGGTGCCCTTCAGATGGTAAATCTCCCCATTACCAAGGACGCTTCCTTTATTGTGGATGCACAGGCTTCTCAGAGAAGCATCCAAGGCGCTTGGCATCTCCCTTTCTCCCCATGAGACCAGAAAGCAGGCTGGGCCCCAGTGCTGCAGAGCGGAGCCCGGAGGAGCCGCAGCTGGCCCAACCCTGGGAAGTCTCCAGTCATCAGGGTTGCCAGGTTTAGCAGATGAAAATATAGGATGGGCCAGGCGCAATGGCTCACACCTGTAATCCCAGCACTTTGGGAGGCCAAGGTGAGTGGATCACCTGAGGTCAGGAGTTCGAGACCAGCCTGGACAACTTGGCGGAACCCTGTCTCTACTAAAAATACAAAACTTAGCCAGTTGTGGTGGCGGGCGCCTGTAATCCCAGCTACTCTGGAGGCTGAGGCAAGAGAATCACTTAAACCCAGGAGGCAGAAGTTGCAGTGAGCCAAGATCACACCATTGCACTCTAGCCTGGGTCACAGAGCAAGACTCCATCTCAAAAAATTTAAAATAAAAATTTTTTTTAAATAAAATAAGAAAAGACAGGACTGCCAAGTAAATCCGAAAAAATAAACTGCCTAACTTTTGTAATGTTTTGGTGAGGAAAAAACTAAATAAGAACATTTAGAGTGTTCTGGCAGGGTCAGTCGGGTCAAAGGACAACATCTGCTAGCTTAGAAGAACTCGGTCAGCACAGAGCATGTCATGTGTTGACTGGGCACGGTGGGGTCATGCCTGTAATCCCAACACTTTGGGAGGCAAAGGTGGGAGAATCGCTTGAGCCCGGTTCAAGATCAGCCTGGACAACATAGGGATATCCCCATCTCTACAAAACTTAAAAAAAAATCATCCAGACCTGGTGGCACATACCTGTGGTCCCAGCTACTTGAGCGGCTAAGGTGGGAGGACTACTTGTTGAGATCAAGGGTGCAGTGAGCCGTGATCACGCCACCGCATTCCAGCCTGGGAGACAGAGCAAGACCCTGTCTCAAAAAACAAAACAAAACAATAAAACATGTGTATACACAGGGCTTCTGGCCACCTTCCCCACTCCAAACCCCAAGCAAGTGCGTGGGAAGTGCCCTGCCCCCCTCCACAGTCATCTGTCTGCTCCTCCCGGGGTGAACTCCACGTGAATGTCAGCCTGGCAGTCTGTGTGTGCTTCCTCACTGCGGTAGGGGCCCAGAAAAG
This sequence comes from Cacajao melanocephalus, assembly GCA_963573385.1. NCBI lineage: Eukaryota > Metazoa > Chordata > Mammalia > Primates > Pitheciidae > Cacajao > Cacajao melanocephalus. The sequence continues at coordinate 64,460 of CAUYLG010073809.1, read as the reverse complement.
AAGGGCTCTCAAAAGGCGGCTGATAGCTTTTTAGACTCTTACTCTTTTCATCCCAGGGGGCCTTCCTGGTGGAAGCAGGCGTCAGAGAAAGGAGATTTACATATACCACAGGACTCCAGCATCTCCTACATTTAGAAGTCTGGGACACTCTCAAAGGATCAAATAAGTTGTATTGGAATAAAAGTGACAAACGGGAAGGTGGGATAGGTAGGGGCAGGTTGAGCTACGGGGCCTCGACACTGTAGCTGGAAAGTCACTTCACCTTTCTGAAACTGGCTTTTATTATTTTTATGGTTACAGGATCTCGTTATGTTGCCCAGGCTGGTCTCAAACTCCTGGACTCAAACAATCCTGCTGCTTCGTCCTCCCAAAGTGCTGGGATTCCAGTGGCCAGCTTGAAACTGTTTTTCTTATTTGTGGAATGGAGACTGCTCAGGGGCCTGCCCAGCCCACAGGATGTTTTGAGGATCACATGGGGTAATGGAAATAAAAATGCTTTTAAATAGCAAGCTGCTACGGACTGGAATATAAGCTCCTAATAAAATTGGACGTGACCTGACACCGAGCACCACGCTAAACGTTCTATGTGCTGTATCTCAGCGCTTCTCAGTTAATCTCATCATCACATGCCTGTGGGGCAAATGCATGACTTCACCACTTTACATCTGTGAAGCTCAGAGGTCTCATACTGCCTGGCTCCGCAGTTGGTAAATGAAAGACAGACCCTGATTCCAAACTCGGTGTTCATTCATTCCTTTTTCAACAACGATTCAGCAAGTGTTTGCTGCAGTCAGTAGAGTTCAGGGTATCAGAGAGGAAGCGGAGGATGGGAGACACCCACTCTTCCTCTCAGAGAACTCACAGTCTATTGAAACTATGACCATAGGAGAAGGGATCATTGTCCAAGCATTTATATGGGACCAGGCACCGTGCCGAGTGCTTTCCGTGATATAGGAACTAATGTTATTCCCATTTTATCAATGAAAAAAAAACGAAGTTCAGGCCAGATGCAGTGGCTCACGCCTGTGATCCCATCACTTTGGGAGGCAGAGGTGAGCGGGTCACCTGAGGTCAGGAGTTCAAGACCAGCCTGGCCAACATGGGGAAACCCTGTCTCTACTAAAAATACAAAAATTAGCCGGGTGTGATGGCGTGCACCTGTAATCCCAGCTACTTGAGAGGCTGAGGCAGAAGAATCGGTTGAACCCGGTGGACAGAGGTTGCAGTGAGCCGAGATCACGCCACTGCACTGCAGCCTGGTGACAGAACAAGACTCTGTCTTCAAAAAAAAAAAAAAAAAAGAAAGAAAAGAAAAAAAACTAAATTCAGAGAGGTGAAATGATAAACCCAGGTCACACAGTTACTGTGAAGCTTGGATTTGAACCCAGGTCCTGGACCCCAGAGGCCTTGATCTCCCTCACTGCTATGCTAGATAAACAAAAAGCTTTTATTATGATTATTTAAAGCTTAACTTTTACTCTAAGGATAGGGTCCCCATACGTTACGATGTCAGGTTTTCAGAGTCTAAGTTTGTGAAATTTAGAAAGAAGAGGACCGCTAAGCACAGATGTGAAACAATGCTTTCTAGGAAGGAACTAACATTTCCTTTCAGGATGAGGGCAGGAGTGCTTTGACTCAAAGACAAAGAGGGAGACAAGGTTTCATGTCATGATCTATACATTTCCACGTTGTACCACTGTGTCCTGGCTCCCCTGATACCCTTGGAAGAATTCGTTCTCTGGGTCAGAGTAGGCTCACATGCTTATCTGTCAGAGGGACCCAGGGTGCTCTGGGCTCGGTGCCCCCAAGTTAAGGAGAGAAGAGCAGCTATCTCCCAGTCTCCAACCAGCCAGACTCACACCCGCCTATGCTGTGACTTCACAGAGGAAGGAAAAATGGCTTGCAATGGCTGTACATTAAGAAGCGTGTAATTATGCATAATAAAAAGATGTGGCCCTTGTGTATATAAACACAGCTTTGACAGAGTGCCTTCTCCCAAACAGCTCTTCTGGCTCTCAACAGCAGCGATGGAGTATCTTAAACATATGGTTGCCATCCAGGCCTCCAGGCCTGGATCTGAACTTGGGAGGAAGCGGGTGAGTGCAGGGGCAGTTGGGAGGAGGATGCAGGAGATTCAGGAGATGATTGTTTGGGGAAGGGGGTCACATGGAGAGCTGGTGGGCCAGGAGTCAGGACGTTTACAATCAGGACATAATCTGTGATCTACCACCCCAAGTTGAGCTGTCTTTCTCTCTGTCCCTCCTCTGCCCCAGGCTCAGTTGCCACAAAGACAGTAATAAGGAGTCCCCCACATGTCTCCAGAAAAGGGGAAGAAGGGGAGCTGCTGAGTGGCAGGAATATTTACTGGTTTTGATTTGGGGGTCCTCCCATTCTTTTTTTGAGACAGAGTTCTGCTCTGTTGCCCAGGCTGGAGTGCAATGGCACGATCTTGGCTCACCACAACCTCTACCTGCTGGGTTCAAGCGATTCTCCTGCCTCAGCCTCCCCAGTAACTGCGTCGGGTACTCCCATTTCTATCTGCACTGATTTTGGTACCTGTCACCTGAAAGGCACTGGGTAGGCTAAGGAGGGAATCCCCTGGTGGATAAACCACTTCCGGTGGTGTGGCAGTTCTACAGGTGATTGAGGGCCCCCTCACCTCAGTCAAGCTCCCAGCCTTGGGGTCTCCAGCCTCATTTGCCCCTCCATCAGGGTGTGCTCTTGCCGCCAGCTACTCCTGGCCAGGGCGGTGAGTCTCCAGGCTGGTGCTCAGCCTCCCCTGGGCTAACCCGGAGTTTGCACAGTGCCCCCCAGGCTCCTGGAGACCGCATGCTGCACCATGAAAGGGCCTGCTCCCCGCAGTAGTGGACTCTCTTCCTAGCCTTCCCCACCATCACCGCCACCTCCCCACGCAACCCACCACTTCAATGCAAAGCTAGACAGCAGAGCAAAGCTGGCTCCGAAGCGGGAGGCTGGGGAGTCAGTGGAGCTGGTCTCCTGCACGTCCTCCTTGAGCTGTCACTGGCAGGCCTACCCTAGGCAAGCATGTGGTCCAGCTACGCTGTCACTCTGTCTATTTGAGGTTGGGGGGTGAGGAGGGAATGGATGCTGGAGGGGACGGTGCTTAGCCTCTTCATTCTGCAGCATACGTAGACTCCTCTCCATACCCCAAACTGGAGAATCTAAGCTGGTCCCAGTTAGATTCCCCTGAAAGCAGAGCCTGAAGACCAGACTTGGGTGCAAGTGGTTTATTTGGGAGGTGACCCCAGGAAGCAGGAGTGAGGGGGCAGGGAGAGTGAGATTTGGAAGGGAGAAAGGCAAGGAGGGGTGCATTCTTGGGTTTGTCACTCCTGCAGACAATAGAACTCAACCCCACTGGGGCTCCTCTGCAAAGCCTGGCATGGGGTGCCTTGTAATGGTTCCTCTGGAAGACCGCAGACTAAGGCATTTTCCCATGGGCTCCCTGCCCATCGGCTGAGATTGATTCTCCTCCTTTCCAACTGTACCTGCAGGGACACTCCTTCCCACTTTGGGGACAGTCCCAGGCAGAGATTCGGGGTGCACTTGAGATTGGAGGGTGGTTTTAGCATGCAAGGACTGCCCCCCACAGTGACAGACAAATCAGAAGTGGCTGAGGCATGCAGACTCAGAGCCCAGATGGGTGAGTGAATGGAGTGAAAGAGTAACTTTAAGACAGTTTCAGAGCGTGGATCTGGGAGTGCAAAAGCAGCCTCTTCTCTGCCTGTGATAACCTCTGTGTGAGGCTCAGCTTTGTCTCTGGAGAGGGAACGATGCAAAGCCACAGAGCGAGCATCACAGCCAGGACAGCAGGGACGTGCTAAGAGGGCACGAGGCTCTGGGAGCAGAAGAAATGGCTCAGGCAGGAGCTGCAACTCTCCAGCCCCACACTAAGGAGTTAGGACTTTATTTACTACCAATCACAGGCATGTGGGGACATCCTCCTATGACCAAACTCAGGAGATTTATAGTCTGTGACTTGGGGGAGGCAGGCTGCAGGTCAGGGGCAGCCCTCACCAAGGAGAGGCAACGCCCACGCCACCTCTGCTCGCTCCACACACCCTGCCACTTGGTGTGCAGACCCACCCTTATGCTGGCCATGACAATGACATTGGGAATTAAGTCCCTGGGAGTCAGCAAAAGTTTCTAAGGAAAATATGGAAATGATCTTATTTTAGAAAAATCAGATAATTAACAAGAGTGTGTCTGGGAGGAGGGAAGGGATTCAATGTTTCTCAACTGGGGTGGCACCAAACTCCCAGGGCACTTGAAAGGTGTGGGGCATTTTTCCTTTGTGCTGTGACTGGGGAGGACACTCCTGAATCAGGTGGGCACGAGAGAAGCATCCTGTGATGCACATGACAGTCCCCCAGCAGCAACGGTGGCCGCTCAGGGCAGGGGCACCTCCCTTGGCCCCGCAGTTGGTAAGTGAAAGACAGATCCTGATTCCAAACTCGGTGTTCATTCATTCCTTTTTCAACAATTCAGCAAGGGTTTACTGCCATCGGTAGAGTTCAGGGTATCAGAGAGGAAGTGGAGGATGGGAGACACTCACTCTTGCTCTCATAGAACTCGCAGCCTACTGGAACCGTAACCGTAGGAGAAAGGATTGTTTACCAACCATTTGCAAGGCACCAGGCAACTGGGAGTCACCAGGCTTCTGGGGGCCTCTGTCACTATCCTCATGACCCAAATACCACAGCTCTCCCATTGAACACCCCTGAAAGAACACTTAAAAAGCCCAGGGGAATGGCTCTCCTTCTTCTTCCCTTCAAAATAAAATTAGAGGCAGCTCATGAGAGCATTAAGTCCTTTCCAAATTTCCCTTTCTAATCCGTCATGTCCAGGCCTGAGCTTCAAGGCTGCACTGGGGAGTGAGGGTCTGTCTGCTGGGAGCAGCAAGTGGTAGACGAGGGGGCTGGCAGGGATGGAGGAACCCAGATCAGGCAACCAGGGAGAGACCTGGCCTCTCCATCACCAGGTCAGGGCAGCTGCATCTGTGATTCAGGCCAGCGGGAGGCTTTGAGCCCGGCTGGGCCAAGGCAATCAGAAAAACCACCAGAATCAGGAGGAGAGAAATAGAGGCCCCCAGAAGCCTCATGACTTTCTCATCAGCAGGGTTGTAGGATTTCTCATTTAGCCAGGAAGAGGGGTGGGAGGCAGGTAACTGAGAAGGTTGACCACAAAGTGTCTAGGCTGCGTGCCCAGCTGGCTGAGTGTTTAGGGATGTGATAGAGGACACCAGCTGAGAGGTACTGGAAATGGGGTTAGGGGAGACCGTCTTCATGTCACAGGAAACCGTGAAGGAGCTGGTGTGAGTGCTGCTGAGCTGGGCAGGGTCTCTGCAGAGGCAGAAATGAGAGATAACCAAACAGAACTGACGACTCCTTTCGGGCCCCTCGGCAACGTGGTCACTGCAGCTTGTCACTGCACTGGGCAGGTGGCCGCCACAGAGCGAGGGCGCTGGCAGAGAAGGGTGGAACCCCTTTGCAATTCTGACATCTCCCTTCAGCTCTCCATCCAGAGAGATGCTTTTATGTAACCAGTAGCCAGAGAGGGATTGGAGATGCTAATTCCATTTCATTAGATCCCAGATGCTTTCTATTACAGCAGGCAGGAGGGAGGAAACGGAGCTGATGCACTTTAAAAAGCCGCAGTTTTGCGCTGTTTTTAATTTAATGCTGCTGGTAAAAAGATGCCGCCTTGGAGTCGCTAATGATTCGCGTGAATTATTTTGGTTGATTTACACACCCCCTCGACTTTAAATAACAAGGGAGGAAGGAAGGCTGGGTCCCCCCTGGAGCTACGAACCTGCAGCTGGAAAAGGATACTGACACTTGAGGGCTTCTTTCTTTTTTTTTTTTTTTCTTTTTCAATAGTTTCCTCCGTGCTGGGCTGGATTCTGGGCATTTATAAACAAGGCACAAACTTGGGACACCAGACACCATTCCCCTCAGACCACCGCCCTCCAAGCTGTGTCTTGCCTACCGTCCTTTGCCAAACAATGCCAGTGGTTAGTATACTGGAGTCGGTACAGTGTGTCAAACATATAGCAAAGCTCTTATATGCAAAAACTCCATGCTCACATTTATGCTGAGAATCGGTGTGGCTTCCCCTGTGTCCCGGAGGAGGAAAACAAAGCTCTGAGAGGTTAAGGAGCTTGCTCAAGGTTGCCTCGCTAGGAAGTGGCAGAGACAGCATCCAAACTCATTCACAGCAGGGCCCTTCGGGTTTGGTTCAGTATTGCACCTGCAGGCCTGCGGGAAATGAAAGAGCAGTGGACCCAGATTTGTCTGAATCCAGAGTCAGAGCCCTTCCCATTTTTCCAGAGGTGCAGTGGTCTCCAAAGGGACTGGGCTGACCAAAAAGGCCAAGATCAAAGGCTGAAGGGAGTGGAACCCTTCCAGACCCCCAGCATCCGATGGGCATCTGAGCAGCAGCTTCACTCAGGACCCCCCGGCAGGGGTGTGATCACGTGCCTGTCTGCCAGGAAAACAGAGTTTGAGGGTTGGAACAAGTGTCCAAAAGGAGCCTTCATTTATCTTGATTCCCAGCTCATCTCCATCAGGGGAAGCATCTTCTGTCTTCCGGTGCCCCTCTCTTTCTTCTTCCCTTCAAAATAAAATTAGAGGCAGCCGGTAAGAGCGTTAAGTCCCTTCCAAATTTCCCTTTCTCATCCATCACGTCCAGGCCTGAGCTTCAAGGCTGCACTGGGGAGTGAGGGTCTGTCTGCTGGGAGCAGCAAGTGGCAGGCAGGAGGGGAGGCTGGCAGGGATGAAGGAACCAGCTCAGGCGACCAGGGAGAGGCCTGGCCTCTCCATCACCAGGAGGTCAGGGCAGCTGCATCTGTGATTCAGGCCAGCTGGAGGCTTTGAGCCCAGCTGGGCCAAGGCAATCAGGAAAACCACCAGAATCAGGAGGAGAGAAATAGAGGCCCCCGGAAGCCTCGTGACTTTCCCATCAGGGAGGAGCAATCAGTGTATATGCAAAGTGCTGCAGACTGACATCACAAGCGTTTCATCTGGGGACTCAAACCAGGAGAAACAGGGACTACCAAGGTGGAAGTCCCACGTTCAAATCCCAGCTCTGCTACTTACTAGTTCTGTGGTCTCAGGCAAGTTACTGGGCTTCCTTCAACCTCCATTTGCTGATGAAAAATGAAGCCGGCAGCAAGCAGATGGCATCCATCAACAGGCTGACCAGGGAGCCTTAGACAAGGGACCAAGAACAGCTACATAACCTGCAGATCTGGAGCAAAGGGAAAATGCAGGCCTCTTGGTTAAAAACTGTTAAGAATTTCAAGATGATAACAGCAGGGCGTTAGAGCAGACGTGGACCCTTCTAAGTGCCGGGCACAGGATGACGTCGTGGGTCACAGGCCCACAGAGCTGGCCGTGGAAGGGGCTTTATTCCAAGATGTGGGCAGGGTTTAGGGAAACCATTTTTTTGTGCAACAAGTGAGTGGCCTGGAGAAAGCACAGCTGTCCCTTCGCTGTGGAAGGCCGCAGAATGGGAACAGGGCTTTGTCGGGGGTCGGAGGCTGGGGAAATCCCCACCCTCTCTCTGTGACCTGAGTCAATAGCTTAGCGAGCAGTCCATGGAGCTCTGCCTCCCAGAACAGAGCAGCGTGACAGGGGAAAGGCTGAGGGTGGCTATGGGGAGGAGCAGCTCTCCACCCCGCTGGAAGGACCTCAGGAATGTTTGTACATGAAGGCATCTAGCACAAGGAGGCCCCTACGAGAGCTATCCGGCTTCTTCCTGGGGCACTGATGGCTTCCCCCGGCTCTGTTCTTGTTCCTCTGGTCTATCTTGCCTCCTCTCTTGAGGGTGGACCCCCTGGGTCTTTACACCACCTGTGGCATCTCCCAGCTGAGAACACAGCCAGTGCCTGGGTAATGGAAGTCACAAATGAATCTGGTTGTGAGTGGGAGCTGCGGGCTCAAGCTGTTTCACAGTAAATCTGGTGCTGCCCTGGAACCTGCATGCCCTGGTGAACAGGGACAAGGAGGGAGACACCGAGCAGGCCAGTGCCCACCCACCAAGCTCCAGTCCTTACTGGTCAGGTGGAAGCCAAGCCCCGCAGGATACAGCAGCCGGACCCTGAGAGGTGAAGAAAAGGACTAGGATCGAAGGGGGGAGAACAAAAGGCAGAGCTGAAGGGGCTCCAGGTGGAAGGTGAGGCTGGTAAAAAGTGAGGTTTTCTGGAAGCCAGATGCGGTCTCCCTCCTGTAACCCCTCAGGGGAAGCCCCAGTGAGGGGTACAAACACTCTAAGCATTGGAAACCATGCGGTCACACTGCCAACATGTTAGCAAAGTGCCGTCTGCCTGGGAACAGCCTCCTTCTGTGCAGAAAGCTTGCCATGCCTCCCAGCGGTGCCAGCTGCAGGCTGTATGCTGAGGCAGCTGGCATCATCCTTGGACCTGCTCTCCCCTTCCAAGGTAGACAGAGACCCTGCCGAGGTGAAAGTGTCAAACCAAGCACAGGGCTCCCGGATCAGAGGTGTGGCTTGGCAATGCTCTAAAATTGGGTTCAGCTTTGGAAGGCCCAGTGTCCTCTCTGCTGGTCAGGTAAGGTCAAATCGCCAGGGGCTCAGCTCCCCAGATGTCCTCTGTGCAATATGGAGCCCTGGGCTGGGGGCACATTACTTCTCCACATATCCAAGCTCTGCCTCTCCACAATCGTGGCTTGGTTCCCTAAGAAGCAGACCCTGAGTGGATCTGAGCACAAATGATTTATTTGAGAGGTACTGGTTATGGGGGGAGCCCCAGCAGGAGAGCAGGGAAGTGACCCGGAGAAGGGAAGGCAGCCAGGGAAGGGCTGTCATAAGCCCACTGCCAAAAGTGGGCACTAGGGCTGCATCCTGTGGGGAAACTGAAAAACGACACAAAACGCAGGATCTGGAACCATCCACTCCTAAACCTACATAAGGGGTAAGCTGAGACGTTTACATGTCAACTCATGATGATCTTCAACTGAGGCTGCTTCTGGGTGATGTTCATTCAAGGCTTTTCTGGTTTGCTGCACATAAAGGCAGAGGGGCCTCCCAAGGCAGGGGTCGGGGGTCCCAAGGCTCTGAGAGGCCAAAGCTGGCAGTTGGAAGTTAGCCTGCATGACTATCATGCAAAAACGAACATAGTCAGAACACTTATGGTGTCTGCTTCACCCTCTGAGCTCTGATGTGCATTCATGCATCCCAAAAGCATGTATTAAGCGCCTCCAGTTTGTACCAAGTTTAGAAGAAGATCCAAAGAAGACTCAGTTATTTCAGAACCCGATGGTCAAGCCAGGTGCAGTGGCTCACGCCTGTAATCCCAGCACTTTGGGAGGCTGAGGTGGGTGAATCACGAGGTCAGGAGTTCGAGACCAGCCTGGCCAACACGATGAAACCCCGTATCTACTAAGAAAAAACAAAAATTAGCTGGATGTGGTGGCGTGCACCTGTAATCCCAGCTACTCAGGAGGCTGAGGAGAATCGCTCGAACCCAGGAGGTGGAGATTGCAGTGAGCCGAGATCACGCCACTGCACTCCAGCCTGGTGACAGAGCAAGACTTCATCTCTAAAAAAAAAAAAAACAAAAGAACCCAATAGTCAGATGGGCATACAGAAAAGCCATCACCACGCAACTCACAGCACAGACAAGCCAACATCAGAGAACGGAAGAGGGAGTGGGGAAGCTGAGAAAGCTTCCAGGAAAGGAGAAACATTTGCTCCTGGTGGCTTTTAATATCACCTATATGTTAATAACTCTCAAATTGATTTTCCAGCCTGAACTGCCTCCCTGAATTTCAGACTTGTGCACCTGACTACCAACTTCTTTCTGCTTGTATGTTTCATGCAGAGCTGTATTTGGTATCTATTGCTAGTTAACAAACCTAAAACTTAGCAGCTTAAAACAACTGGCATTTATGATCTCACATGGTTTCTGAGGGTCAGGAATCCAGGAGAGGCTCAGCTGGGTGGTTCTAGTCTGGGGTCTCTCATGAGGCTGCAGTTGAGATGTTGGCCAGGGCTGCAGTCATCTGAAGGCTGGACTGGGGCTGGAGGATCTGCTTTCAAGATGATGCATTCACATGGCGGCTGGCTGGAGACTCCAGGTTCTTTCCACACACCCTCTCCATGGGGCTGCTCATCATATGACAGCTGGCTTTCCTCAGAGCAAATAACCCAAGAAAGAAAGAGAGAGAATGAGGCAGGCAGGGGGTACAGTCTTTTACAACCTAATCTCAACACTGGCATATTTTATTGGTCACACTGACCAACCCAGGTATAGCATGGGAGGAGACTACACACAGGTGTGAATACCAAGAGGTGGGGTCTGGCCAGTTACAGTGGCTCATGCCTGTAACCCCAGCACTTTGGGAAGCCGAGATGGACAGATCACTTGAGCCCAGGACTTGGAGGCCAGCCTGGGCAACCTGGTGAGACCTCATCTCTACAAAAAAATATTTTTAAAAATTTCTCTGGATGTGGTGGTACATGCCTATAGTCCCAGCTACTCAGGAGGCTAAGGTAGAAGGATCACTTAAGCCCAGCAGTGAGCCATGATCACACCACTGCACTCCAGCCTGAGTGATAAAGTGAGACTGTCTCAAAAAGAAGAAAAAAAAAAAAAGGCCAAGCCAGGCACAGTGGCTCACGCCTGTAACCCCAGCACTTTGGGAGGGCGAGGTGGGTAGATCACAAGGTCAGGAGTTCAACATCAGCCTGACCAACATGGCGAAACTCTGTCTCTACTAAAAATAAAAGAATTAGCTGAGCTTGGTGGCGCACACCTGTAATCCCAGCTACTCAGGAGGCTGAAGCAGGAGAATCGCTTGAACCAGGGAGGTGGAAGGTTGCAGTGAGCCGAGATGGTGCCACTGCACTCCAGCCTGGGTGACAGAGCAAGACTCCATTTCAAAAAAAAAAAAAAAAAAAAAAGAGTTGTGGTCATTGAAGGCTGATGACCACAGGATCTTAAACTTAACATGCCTGAAATGGAACTTCTGAGGCTTCTCCCTTCGTGCCAAAGCCAGCTTCACTGCCTTCCTCATCTCAGTGAGAAATGGCAAATTCATGTTTCCAGTTACTCAGGCCAAACCCTTGGAGACATCCTCAACTCCTCTCCTTCCATCCCCATCCATCTAATCCTTCAGCAAATCCTGGTAGTTCTGCCTTTAAAATATATTGGGATTCTGACCACGTTCGACCACCCCTGTTGCTGCCATCCTGATTTAAGTAGCGGACCTGGCTTATCATCTCTCACAGGGATTATCGCAATGGCTTCCCAAATGGTCTTCCTGCTTCCGTCTTTGAGGCCCCACCCCCCCAGTCATAGTGATCCTGTTAAAATGCATTTACTCCTCTACTCAAAGCCATCCCATGAGGGCAAAAAGTCCTTATGGGGCCCTTCACTGCCTGACCCCACCACCACTATCCTAATCTCACATCCTATGACTGCCCTGCACCCCTGGATATTCCTGGCACACTCCAGGCACACTCCTGCCTCTGGGCCTTTGCACTCACTGTTCTGTCTGTCTGGAAAGCTGTTCCTCTAGGCATGCCCTTGGCTGGCTCCTCATTGCCTTCAAGTCTTTATGCCGTGCCCCCTGCTTGGAAGGCTTTCCCTGGCCACCCTATTTATAAATGTCCTATTCCCTTCTCTGCCTTTGTTTTTCTTCTTAGCATGTTTCGCCACCTCCAAGCCATCTATTTTATTTATTTCTCTTACTTGTCTGTTTCCCCCACAGAATGTAAGCTCCCTGAGGATTCCTGTCTGTTTTTTCACTACTCTATTCACAGCATCTAGAATTGTGGCCAACTCATTCTGGATGCTAAAAAAATATTTGTTGAATCATCAGAAAGGAATATGAAGAAAGATATTTCAGTTGTCTCCCACTTCATACCTATCCACCTTAACTGGGATGCTTAAAACCACAGCAGTCATGTACTTGGCTCCTGAATATGCAATTCGGGCAGAGCCAGGGAAGACAGCTCATCTCTGCTCACATGACATAGGCTGGGGCAGCTCAAAGGCGGGGGTAACCCAACGGTGGGGACTGAAGTCATCTCAAAGCCATCATTGCTCTCTGGTGGTTGTTACTTACTAGCTGTCACCTGTGACCTCAGCTGGGGTCATCAGCCAGAACCCTACCCTGGCCTCTTCAAGCGCTGTTGGTTCCCTCACAATATGGTGAGTTCTAAGAGCACTCCTTCAAGAGGCAAGTAGGTCAAGCTTCTCGTTTCTGAAGGCCTTGTCCCAGAAATGAACGCAGCATTATTTCCACCATTTTCTATCAATGAAGTGGTCACAGAGCCGGGATTCTGGGGAGGAGACGTAGACTCCGCCTTTGGATGGGAGAAGCAACAAAGAATTTTAGGGTCACGTTTGTAAGACCCCCACATAAGGGAAAAGAAAGAAAATCTTTCCCAGGCCCCTCTCCTGTGCTGAGCTCAGTGTAGAATGTTTGCAGTCATCAACGCTTGGGGGCTGGCCCACGTGCTCTATCATAGTGAGGCACACACATCTGGTGGGCCTCTGGCCTGGCCCATGAACCCAGCGCTCACTATGAGCTCCAGCTTCTTTCCTCTAAATCACACCACCTTCCAGAGATCATCTAGCTTTCTCATTGTAAGATTCCAGAAGGATAACACACTATTCCCCAGAGAAGGTATTCAGTATCAGGCCAGGGTGTGCTGAGACTTTCCCAGAGGGATAAGTGACACACACCCAAATGACTTTCTTTGAAGGCAGTGCTGTATCTCCAGCCCAAAGAAAACATTAGACCAGGATTTCTTTTTTTTTGTTTTGTTTTGAGATGGAATTTTACTCTTGTTGCCCAAGCTGGAGTGCAGTGGCACGATCTCAGCTCACTGCAACTTCCGCCTCTTGGGATCAAGCGATTCTCCTGCCTCAGCCTCTCAAGTAGCCAGGACTATAGGTGCGCACCATCACACTTGGCTAATTTTTGTATTTTTAGTAGAGACGGGGTTTCACCATTTTGGTCAGGCTGGTCTCAAACTCCTGACATCAGGTGATCCACCTGCCTCAGCCTCCCAAAGTGCTGTGATTACAGGCGTGAGCCACCGCGCCCGGCAGGTCAGGATTTCTTAACTGGGGCTCTGTCGACATTTTGAGTCAGATCATTCTATGTTTGGGAGCTGTCCTGTGTGCGTTATAGGATGCTTAGGGGCACCCCAGCCCCCACTCTCTGGATGCCAGGAAAAAGCCACCGACCCTTCTGCAGCTGTGACAACCAAAATGTCTTGACATTAGCAGCCTTCACCTTGGGGGCAAAATAACCCCCGGATGAGAACCACTGGGTTCGAGTGATGCTTAAAGTATTATTTGCAGTATTTTCTCAGTTCTGGATTTGTTTGAAGTTTTCTCCCCTGGCTCAGTAATAGCTCCTGATTCCTTTCATCTTCTAGACACCGTGAACCATGTACTTACCATGTGGCCCATTTCACTGTGATTATTGGAAAACTTAGAATCAAAGTGGTTTCAGCGTGTATCCCACAGGGACACGCATCTTTAGTCTTACGTCTGCTCCATTTTACATCATTCTTCTTTGACCAAACTCTTCATTTATGCCAGTCTTCTTATATTTTATGCATTCTTTTATCTGTCCTAAACCTTTTCTAGAAGAAGGGAGAGAACAAAGAGCTAAATAAATAACTGCAGTCAGGGTAAATATTCATGGAGATGGCGTCACAAAGAGGCAGACACCTGCCTGGAGGGAAATAGGACAAACGGAGCCTGAGAGCCTGGCGAGAAGCCAAAACCAGGCAGGTATGAGCCAGATGATGTGTAGGGGCAGAGTGTGGGTCACCCTCCAGAGGGGCAGATTGGGGAGAAGAGGGACAGAGGCCGGGGTGTCAAAACCCCTCCCCCAGGAAAGGATCTTGTTTTGCTGTATTTTCTGTTCACAGGAAAGTCAGGGCAGGGGGATATTTGTTCATTTGTTATTTAGAGACAGAGTCTTCCTCTGTCTCCCAGGCTGGTGCGCAATGGCACAATCATGGCTTACTGCAGTCTCAACCTCCCAGACTCAAGCAATCCTCCCACCTCACCCTCCTGAGTAGCTGGGACTACAGGCATTTGCCATGTCTGGCTTTTTTTTTTTTTTTTTTTTTTTGTAGTGGCAGGGTCTCACCATCCTCTGGCCTCAGCCTCCCAAAGTGCTGGGATGACAGACATTTGCCACCAAGCCATGCCAGGAGGTGTTCTAATCAATGGCATTTGATGACTACTAGACCCCACCTGACACGTGAATGAGTCATATTGGAAATGAATTTTCCAGCCCCAGTCCAGCTTCCTGAAGTGACACTCCATGAGGCAGAAATGGGCTGTCCCCACCATACCTACCCAAACTGCAGATTCTTAAGCAAAATAAATGCTTATTGTTTTTAGACATGAAGTTTTAAATTGGCTTGTTGCACAGCAATAGATAACTGGAACACCTTTAAATAACTGTCAATCAGCTCCTCCCAGACTCAGTTTCCTTATCTGAATCGTGAGCCTTCAGGGATCCATGGAGGCCTGGCATGGGGAAGGGCCTCCTCGGCCAGCAGGTATTTGATATGACTGCAAAGGAGGGCGGGTACTCAGCCAAAACACATCGTGCCTCTAATACAGCTGGAGGAAAACACAGATGTGAAACTGAAAGACAATGGAATAAGCATGTATTCACTCAGAAATGAAGCCTGGAGCTCCTACTGTGTGTCCGGGGAAGAGCAGAAGGAAGTACAAAACTGTGGGAAGCAGACGAGGGGGAAATCCCACACTCTCCATCCTGGTCTCTTTCCTCCCTCTCTTCCTTCTCCCTGGCATTCTCATCTCTGCCAGCACATCTTCCTTTTTGTCTACATCCTAAGATAGTCTCTCCTATGAGTTCCCCACCTGCATATCCAACAATCACCTCCTGGGTGCATCAAAGACCCTCACCCTCAACAAATCCAGATCCGACCTTGTGCCCACCCCCACCTCCCAACATCAAGTTGACCTTCTTCTGCTCCCCCCAGGTCAGAGAGCAGCTTTGTCCGAGGCCACCGTCATCAGCTGGCCATCCTGCTGCCGCCTCCTCCTGCCCCACACCTACATCTGAAATGTCACTGAGTCCTGATGGTTTTGCTTCCTAAATACCATTCAAACTGGTCCACTGCTCTCCATCCCCACAGCCATCCCCACCACCGTCTCCTGTGTCGTCCATCGCAGTGGCCTCCCTAATAGCCTCCCCAACCCCCATGGCCTCTCCCCTCTCACCTGGCCACACAGCAAAAGCAAGCTTTGTAGAATACCAAATCATCTCTCCACTTAAAACTTCCCACTGATTTCCTGGTGTGCTTAAAGGCCCATGTCCTGTCACTGTCTAGAACGGGCCCTACCAGGCCCGGCCCCTGTGGAACCCACCCACTCCACCCCCTCCATATCCACGTCCCACTCCCTGCACTGCTGTCTGTTTCAGCCGCACGGGCTTCTTTCAGCTCGCCAAACTCTGTGCTCCCTCCTGCCACAGAGCCTTTCCACATGCTGCTCCCTCAGCCTAAGATGCATTTGACTTACCGCCTTCCAACACACACTTTTGGTTTTTTTTGAGACAGGGTCTTGCTCTGGTCCTCAGGCTGGAGTACGGTGGCATGATCTTGGCTCATTGCAACCTCAACCTGCTGGGCTCAAGCGATCCTCTTGCTTCTGCCTCCCAAGTAGACGAGCCTAAAGGCTCGCACCACCACGTCCAGCTAACCAACACATACCCTTTTTATTTTGAGGCGGAGTCTTGCTCTGTCGCCCAGGCTGGGGTGCAGTGGCATGATCTCAGCTCATTGCAACCTCCACCCCACCCCCGGGATCAAGCTATTCTAGTGTCTCAGTCTCCTGAGTAGCTGGAATTACAGGTACCTGCCACAATGCCCTGCTAATTTTTGCATTTTAATAGAGATGGGGTTTCACCTTGTTGGCCAGGCTGGTTTTGAACTCCTGACCTGAAATTATGCACCCGCCTCAGCCTCCAAAACTTTTAAGAAGCCTTTCCTGCTCTCTCTGATCAGACCAGCCCCACTGGTACCAAATGAGCCCTCTTTCCCTACACTAATCTCCATTTAATTTTACATTCCTTTGTGTGATTCTTTGATGAATGCCTTTCTTTCATGCTAAATTTAAGCTCTTGAAGATTAGGACTGTTTTGATACTGTTATAACCCCAAAAACTAGTCCAGTACCCTGGCTCATAGTAAGCACTCAATAAATACTTGTAGGCTGAAGACCGTGGCTCATGCCTATAATCCTAGCACTTTAGGAGGCTGAGGCAGGAGGATCACTTGAGTCCAGGGATTAGGGGCCAGCCTGGGAAACATAGCAAGACCCTGCCTCTAAAAGAAAATTTAATTTTTTAAAAATTAACTGGGTATGGTGGTGCATGCCTGTAGTCCCAGCTACTTGGGAGGCTAAGGCAGGAGGATTGCTTGAGCCTAGGAGTTTGAGGCTGCAGTGAGCTATGATTGTGCCACTGTACTCCAGCCTGGGCAACAAGGTGAGACACTATCTCAAAATAAACAAATAAATATTTTAAAAATAAAATTCAAAAATAAATATTTTGAAATAGGCAAAAATAATTGTAGGAGAGCTGCTGAGAGGCGAGATGGTTAGTACTTGCTAGAAAACCTGGGCAGCACTTTATAGGGTGGATGGGTGCTGACGGAGATATTTGGAAGGGCATTCTAGGTGGGTGGACCAGAATAAACCAAGAGGTGAGTATAACAAGTGTGTGTGTGTGCACGTGTGTGTGTGCACGTGTGTGTGCACGTGTGTGTGTGTGTGTGTGTGTGCACGCACCTGTGCTGGATGATGGGAAGAGATGGGCCAGGCTAGCAGAGATGCAGGTTGGGAAAAGGCGGGACACCAGGTCAGCTGGCAGGTAGATGACCAAGGGTCTTGAAGGCGGGTAGAGGAGTCGGCATGTGAAAAGCATGGGAGATTTCAGAGCAGAGTGATGACCCCAAGCAGGCACTCGGCAGGGCAATGAGAAGCAAATTCTGGCAGCAGAGCAGGTGGGACACAGGAGTATGGATGGCTTGAGGCAGAGAGGAGGCTGGTCAGCATCCAGGTATGCACCACCGAGGACGTGGGGGGAGGGCAGAGAGGAGAGAGATGGCAAGCTGGATGAGGAGGCATTAAGGAGAAAGCCATCCCCTAGCCAGGTGGCCGCTGTCTGCAGAAGACCACACAGGAAGGTCCCCCTCCATGCTGAAGTGTCAAGAGCTGGTGGGTCAAACAGAAGGCAAAAGACACCAGTGCCATTTCCCCGGCTCCGACACTGCCTGGCTCCATGCTCTGCTCTGTGCCCCCTTCCAGCAGAACAGATCAATACCAGCCATCAGGGCTGAGGCAAGGGACGGAGGACAAGGTTTAGCTGTCTGCAGGGAAGGCATGGAACACCCAGAGCAGGGCTGCCTGGGTGACTTATTGCTTATTAATAATATAAATATGTAAATGTTACCAGGGCCATATTGATCCCAACATATGAACCATCCATCATGAGGGTGCAGAACAGGGTGTTATAAATATCAAATAATAAGTCTGCAGCCCAAGACTTATCAATATAGGTGAGCTAAGGCTGGGACCGTCCCCAAGGCAATTTTATAATGAGAGCAGCTCCAGCAACCTCCCACCACCAGCCCCTGCCACAGTGTGTGGTTTGTGATGGGGAGGGAGAGACAGAAGACCCCTCAAATGGAAAGGAGATATTCCTATGCAGGGAGTCTAGAGAGCGTCTTCCCTTTTCTCCTTTACCATGGACAGGAAAAGCTGTCATCAGAGCTCGCAAAATCTCTACCCCGGTGTAGAGAGGGTTCTCCTCCCCATGTATCCTGAGGCAACACAGCCTAAGGTTCAGCACGTGGGTGTGGAGTCAGGGAGACCTGGGCATGGAATCCTGCTCTGCCCATGGTTTATCAGCTTCACAAACCTCACAAATGTAACTGCTCGAAGCATTGGTTTACTCATCTGTAAAATGAGACAGCAATCAGCAAGGTTGTGAACATTAAACGGGCCTATATCTGTAACCACCAGTGTCCATGGTAGTTATGACTACTATGGCAGAGTGGCCAGGGGCTCCCAGTGCCATTAGACCAGGAGGCTGTATTAGTCCTCTCTGCTGAAAGGCTATATCAGCCTGTTCTCATGCTGCTATGAAGAAATTCCCAAGACTGGGTAATTTATTTTTATTTTGTTTTCATTTGCCCACCTGCAACTGTCTTGATCAAGTTATAGAGACTGGGAAATTTATAAAGAAAAGAGGTTTAATGGACTCACAGTTCTTTATGGACGGGGAGGCCTCAAGAAACTTACAATCATGGTGGAAGGCACCTCTTCACAGGGCGGCAGGAGAGAGAATGAGTATTAGCCGAGGAAATGCCAGACGTTTATAAAACCATCAGATCGCATGAGAACTCACTCACTCTCACAAGAACAACATGGGGGAAACCTGCAGCATGATTCAATTACTCTGCCTGGTCCCACCTTTGACACATAAGGATTATTACAATTCGACGTGAGATGTGGGTAGGAACACAGAACCAAACCATATCAGAGGCATAATGATGAATAGCTCCAATCCAGGTTATCCCATCACTACCTCCAGAAGATGTGCCCAGTAAAGTGACATCACACTTGAGGAAGGAGCAGCCTAACCCCAGCCACACCCCTCATGCCCCAGTTTGGTTTTCCTGGTGGATTTCACTTTGAATGCGCCCACACAGCTCGTGAAGGCACAGGACATGGGACTGGGAAATCAGCTGGTCCTTACACAGTCTCTGCCTTCAGGAATTTCAAGCTACGGTAAGGGAGGGAACCGAACCAGAACACCTAAAACCCAAGATTGAGCAAGTGCTGTTAGAGGGGTACTCTGTGCCCCAAGGGCTTCCAGAGCAAGGTCCTGTCCAGCTGAGGGGAGCCGAGAGGGGCTTCCGGGAGATGAGCCCAGAGTGGGCAGCAAGAGGAAGCAGTGGATCCAAGCTCACCCACCAGCCTGGGCCCTGTACAGAGCAGGAGCTGGGTGGGAGGTTCCTGTTCTTAGCAAACCCAGAGGGAGCTCAGGCCTGTGACTGCGAGCATCATGCCCAAGCCCGGAGGATACTTCATTCATCAGGAATTTTTTTGCACTAATGTTGGCTTTTGATTATTTTTATATTGCATTAAAATGTTATTTATCTTGATTACCGCATTTTTGGTGCCCCCTTAAATTTTGTGTCCAGCGTGATGCCTTACCCCATCCCCAGTTCTGCAAGTGATTACATTTTCTGGGATTATTCCACCTGCTCCCCAGCTCTCGGCTTCCAGTTATCCAACCCACTTTCCGCTGGCTCCAACTCGGCCTTCCCAGTCTTCTAGATTCTAACTCCATCTCCCCGCTCCCCACCCCAGCCCCCATGGTCTCACGACCCACCTCGGTGACAATCAGCCTTTGCATCTGGTGGCAGAGGCAGTGCAGGGAGAGGAGGTCCTGCCACCAAGGCCTCCTCCCTAGGGAGCAGCTGCATCAGCCCCAAGCTGCATGCTCTCTGGCACTGTCTAGTTATCCCCCCACACAGCTCCTGAGAGGTGGGCATTGTCACCCTCCTTTGTGAGGTGGGGAACCTGGGGCCCAGAGAGGCTGTGGGATTAGCCCAATTCACACAGCTGGCTGAGCAGTGATGGACCTGGGATGTGATTCTAGCAAAATGCTCTTTTTATGAGAACCCAACGTTTTCCGGAGTGTCATCCTTGGAACCCATATTCCATGAACTGTGTATTTGTGAGACCTGAAAGGACCAGCTTCCTGGTTGGAGAAGCTTGACCTGCAGATGTGCATGGAAGGCCATCGTGAGGAAGACATCAAAGATTCTAGGCAGTTCTGCAGTTAAAATATAAAAATAAAAATTTGATTTTTTTTAACTCAGCATTTTCCAAACTCATTGACCTCAAGACTCACGGAACATCTCCCCGAGCCAGTTGTCCATCTTATACAGTCAAGAAACACTGACCTGTTTTTAGCATAAGAGTTTTCCAGCCAGGTCCAAATGGGTCCCGGCAGGACCCATACCTGAACCTTGACCTTGTAGGGGAGGGAAGATTTTTTTTTTTTTACAGTGCATGTCACATGGTATTCACTCCATGAACATTTGAATGCATGAGTAAATGGGTTTTTTCTTTTTTTTTTTAATTTTACTTTAGGTGCGTACTATATCTGGCATTTCTCCCCATGTTATCCCTCCCCACCCTCCCCTCCCTCCCCACCTTCCGCTGTCTCTCCTCTAGCCCCCCAACTGCCCCCAGTGTGTGATGCTCCTCTCCCTGAGTCCACGTGTTCTCATTGTTCAACAGCCACTTATGAGTGAGAACATGCGATGTTTGATTTTCTGTTCTTGTGTCAGTTTGCTGAGAATGAAGGTTTCCAGATTCATCCAAGAAGATTTCTTTTCTCACCCAGAGATTCATGGCTGAGGCATCTGTAACAAACGACAGATTAACAAAAGAGCATACAAATGTATTTAATGTGTTATGTGGCATAGGAGCCTTTGTAAATGAAGACCCAAAAAAACAGACAAACCTGTGTACTCCTGTGTTTAGGTTGGTGGAAGAGCAGACAGTCGCACAGAAGTGGATTGGACACAGAGGGTCTGATCTAATGGTCATAAACTATGTGGGCTTAGCAAGTCCCTGGGTCTTCAGAGTTAAGGATGCTCCTTTTCTCTGACTACAGGAAGAGTGCCTCTCACATTAGGATCTTATAATCTGCTTCAGAGCAAGGGCAGATAATTCCTCTATGACCTGTTTCAGGGGAGAAGGGCAGGAGAAGGCCAGAGAGACCTTCCTGCTTCTGCTGTTCCTCAAATGCCAGGTGCCATATTTTAGGGTAGTGGCTCCTAAGCTCCATCAACCTCTACTCTGTACTCCATTTTCCAACTTAGCCTGCTCTGGTGGAAGAGGAAGAGGAGAGAGGGGCTTTCGGAGAAGCCCTGGATGGACTTTCAGATTTTACATTAACTATTTCCCTTTTTTTTTTTTTTTTTTTTTGAGACAGAATCTCGCTCTGTCACCCAGGCTAGAGTGCAATGGTGTGATCTCAGCTCACTGCAACCTCCACCTCCTGGGTTCAAGCCATTCTCATGCCTCAGCCTCCCGAGTAGCTGGGACTACAGGTGCGTGATACCACGCCTGGCTAATTTTTGCATTTTTAGTAGAGACGGGGTTTCACCATATTAGCCAGGCTGGTCTTGAACTCCTGACCTCGTGATCTGCCCGCCTCGGCCTCCCAAAGTGGGATTACAGGCATGAGCCACCGCCCCCAGCCTATATTGACTGTTTCTATATTGTTTGATTGTCTCACACAGCACATGAGTTATTTTGTGAGGAGTGAGGGAAAGAGGGGAGAAAGATGAGAGAGGAAGGAGGGGAGGGCTGTGCCAACCCCTATCAACTCCAATGGGGATGGCCCCAATTTCAACAGGCTGAAGAAGAGACCCAGGGCCAGCAAATGAAACATGGGGTTTTACTGGGGGCTTACACAGAGGGGAGAGAGTCCAGTGGCAGCAGGCTGGGCAGAAGAACCCCAACTGCTTGCAAAAGTCATGCAGTTTCTACAGCACTTTGACTTAGCACCCTCTTGGCTCAGATGTTCCTCATGGATAAGGAATGAATCTGTGGGTTGGCCCCTCCAGATTCCTTAGCTCAGAACTCCAAGCCGCATTCAGGTGTGTCTGCCAGACAGGGTCATTCTCAGGCTCTGTGCTTAAGTTACTGCTATCAGGTGCATTTACCAAACAGTGGGTAAGTAGAGAGGAAAAAAGAAGACAGGAGAGGAAAGAAGGGAGGGAGAGAAGCGAGGAGGAGGAAAGAGAAAAGGAACAGAAGAAGAGAAGGAGGAGGGAGAGGAGAGAGAGAGAAGACAGAAATGGGGAGAGTGAACGTGATCCTGGAGTTTGCAGCTCCTACAGCCCATCCTCGAGCTGGAGAAATCTCAGGAATGAGAGCAGGCTCAGTAGGCATAGGCATTCCCTCCCAGGGGCCCCCTTCATCTTCCTCACTCAGTTCCCACCTTCACCCCCTCCCAAACTGCCCCCCACAAACACCACCAATCACACATGAATTAAAAGCCATTTCCAAGCAAGCCAGGTGGCTCATACCTATAATCCTAGCACTTTGGGAGGGTGAGGCTAGTAAATCACTTGAGGCCAGAAGTTCAAGACCAGCCTGGCCAACATGGCAAAACCCTGTCTCTACAAAAAATTAGCTGGGCATGGTGGTGCGTGCCAGTAGTCCCAGCTACTTGGGAGGCTGAGGCAGGAGAATGACTTCAACCTGGGAGGCAGAGGTTGCAGTGAGCTGAGATCGCACCACTGCACTCCAGCCTGGGTGACAGAGAGAGACTCTGCCTCAAAAAATAAAATAAAATACAATAAAATAAAAAGGCCATTTCCATGACAGAGGCTGTGCACCTCCCCTGGGCCTCAGCCACATAGGCTTTAGCAGTTTGCAATCTCTTTGTTCAACTCCCCTCTCTTGCCAGCCATTCTAGGTAGGGTGGAGGGGGCAGGTCAGGGTCTGCTCCCTGCCCCCCAGGCCTGGGCAACATTAGTATTCAGCATCTTCTCGGTAATGGTCCCTCTTCATGCTGGTCTGATTTTATTACAATGCCAACACACTTGCTTAATTCTCTGCTGTCTTTCTTCTGCACTGTTGATTTACACTGTTAGTGTTTTAATTATACAATTCAGCACTCCTTAAAACATGAAAAACTGCTCAACTTTTCAAGCAATTAAAAGGCAGCAGAGTATATCAGCAGATCCGAGACGAGATAAGTAAATCAAGCAATTAAAAAACTCATTTGGTGAAAATGTAGCAACCCACCCGAAATGAGCAAGGCTGGTGGGCCCTCCCGAAGAACTTGGGAGAGCGGCGCCGCCTCCATTTCACCTTCTTCCCCAGGAATGTGGCGCACTCTGCTTCACTCTCCCTCTTACTCCTCTCCCTGAGTTAAACGCGATGCCTCGCTGACCTCAGCCTGGCTGAGAGGGCCTTCGTGGGATGAGCTCAGGACTCCGGCCACCAAAGACTCAGGTTTTAAACCTGGTCGCAGATCAGCTCATGAAACGGGCCTCATCACTCCCCTCTCAGCCTGTTTCCCATCAGCAGATGGGACTGCACCACTACGTTTTGCGGGGAGGAGGAGAAAATATACATAAAACTTACCATTGTAAGGGAGAAAAAAATATCTTTTTCTCACCATCTTAGGTTCACGGCCGAAGCCCCCATAACAAGACAGATTAACAAGAGAGAAGCATACATATTTATTTAATATGTTTTCCATGGCACAGGAGACTTCATAGGGAAATGAAGATCCAAAGAAACAAATAAGCCTGTGTATTTTTTAATGCTAGATTTGATGAAGAGATCAGATAAAAAAAAAAAAAGTATGATCTAGGCCGGGCAAAGTGGCTCACACCTGTAATCTTAGCACTTTGGGAGGCCAAGATGGGCCGATTGCCTGAGTCCAGGGGTTCGAGACCAGCCTGGTCAACATGGCGAAATCCCATTTCTACTAAAAAATTAGCCAGGTGTGGCGGCATGTGCCTGTAATCCCAGCTACTCAGGAGGCTGAGTCACGAGAATTGCTTGAACTTGGGAAGCGCAGGTTGCAGTGAGCCAAGATTACACCACTGCAGTCCAGCCTGGGCAACAGAGGGAGACTCTAACTCCAAACACATATATGTAAATAAATGTAGGTATGTGTATGTATATATGATCTAACTGTCGCACAGCGGGGGCGCTTAGCAAGACCTGCTTGTTCAGATTCTTCTCTGCATCTCTGGGTCTTTGGAGATAAATAAGAATGTTCCTTTCCTCTGGGTATAAGGGAGGGTACATCTCACATGAGGGTCTTATGACCCGCTTCAGGGCGAGCTTTGGAAAAGGTGAGAGAGATCTGTTTCCTCAAACGCCCAGGTGCATATTTGGGCGTAGCATGTCCTGAACGCCCTTGTCATGTTCACCATTTTTGAGTGTACAGCACAGCGGTATTACATTCACATAGTTCATTCACATGTGTATAGTACAGTCACACTGTTGCCTAACTGTCACCACCATCCATCTCCAGAACTCTTCTCATCTTGCAGAACTGAAACTCTGCACCCATTGAACACTCCCCATTCCCCTTCTCCTGTATCCCTGGTTTCCAAGCTGGTTTCCATGGAGCCCGGGGTTTCATCTCGGGCCCCTAGAGGGCTGCTAAGGGCAGGAGCAGGTAGCAGAGAGATGAGTAAGCAGAGCTCTGTTTTAATCTGTTTAAGCTATTAGGCTTCTGGGTTTGGTTTTATTTGAGTATAAGGATTTGAAGATTATTTTTTGAAGTCGGAAAATTACTGGATGAGACCCTCTGAAAGACCTGGATTGGAAGGACTGGCTGAGGGGCTTCAGTTTTTCTAAAGAAAAGTTCTGCCCATGAGCAAAGAGGATGGGGTCCTACTTCTCTGGGTCTAGGGCAGGACAAAATATGCTCCCCCCAAATGAGCTGGGCTCACCCCAGGAATCCAAGCTCCTCCCAGGCCTTAACCAATTCCCTCCCTCACGAACTCTTGGCATCCTGACTTCAGGCCCCAGGGGACCCAGAAAACCGAGGACTCTCCGTTGCACTGAAAGTGAGGGTGGGGACGGGGTAGGAGCAGGGACAGGAGGTGTGCAGCCCACTCATCCATCACACAGGGAGCTGGAAAGGCCAGTGGTGCCACCCAGCGCCCACTCTCTGGCCAGACTGTCTGGGAGGAGGACATCGACCCAGGCAAGAAGCCAGACAAGGTGGCAAGTGTTCTGCCGGGGGGCACTGAAGAAGATGGAGAGGCCGAGAGACAGCCTCAACCGCAGCATCTGGTTCAGGGCAGAACCTCCCTGAGTGGACACACTTCCTCATCCTTCATCAGCTGCCGTCAGGAGGATTATAAATGAGGAGAGTCGGTTCCTAGAATCTTAACCATGTTGGTCCCAGCAGGAAGAGGCAAGGTCAGTGCCCCCGAGCTCTTGGCTCTGGGACCCAGGTTCAGGTTTCCTACAAAAGAACAAGCACACCCTGGAGTGTGCCTGGATCCAGCCCTCCCAAAAACTCTCCCCGTTCACAGGAAGAGATACAGGATACCTTATCAAGGATGCAGAGGGCTTCTCTGCCATTTCCTTTTCAACCTGATCCCTTCCCTTCAACAACACCCAAGGGACCAGGCAATCAGAATCTAGAAACGGTGTCTTTTCAAGATGTGGCTATTTGCTGGTGGTGTCTCTCTCCACTGGGTCTTGCTCAGCAGACAGTCTCCCAGCCACTGACGACAGTGGGAAGTAGTCATGGGTCACAAACCCTATCCAAATGAGGTGGAGGACAGGGGCATAGACAGGTCTGGTTTTTATGATCCCTTGTGTCTCCCCAGCTCCAACCCTGACCACACACTAAGCCAGATCTTCCTGGATCACCTGCTGGGCCACAGCCCACCCTGCTTCTGGTCACATGTCTGCCCTTGGACACTCAAGGCCCAGACCTGCCCTTCTCCTGGGTTCTGTTCACAAAACCTCCCAGCCTGTCCTTCAGTCTGTTCAAGGTTACTCCCCCTGAGCAATTTCTGTTCCAAACAGTTTCTACCAGCTGCTCTTTGTAATTCCAGAACCTCCATTAATCATTCTTAAGCTCTTTGAATACAATATTTTCTCTAAGAACTGAAATTTCTTCACAATTCTGCACCTTCCTGCCATCTCCAATTAACCACTCTCATCAGTCATTAGCATAAAGTATTAGCATAGCTATAACTTCTGTATACCTTGATTAATCTGGCTTGGATGTTTCTCCCAATTGCACCTAATAGGCTGAGGAATGACCATGATGTAAGGGAGTGTGCGCCTCACCCAGCCTCAGCATTAAAATGATAGACCAGAAATGGAGTCCCAGTGTTCTTCAATCCAATTCTTTCTCTTTGCACATAAGGAAACTGAGCCTTGAAGAGGTGAAGTAGTATCCCTCCTTCTCCCACAGCCACCCCAGGTAGCATCACCCCTAGTGTGCCTCCTGCAAACTGGTTCCCAGAAATACTCTGCAAAAAGCAAAGGGAAGGGGTGGTGTAGAGAGACCAGGGTGCCAGCACTCAAGTAAATTCTGGAAGGCCTGAATACTGTGTCATCCCCTTGCATGTTCATGTTAAAGGTTTTTGAGAAGTCTTACATTAAGGAAGCCTGCTATCTTTATTTAACCCAAAATTTGTTTAAGCATGAGTTCCTTTTTTCCTCTATGCCACCTATATTATTTATATATTGCTATATTTAAAAATTACCCCTGCCAGACATGGTGGCTCACACCTGTAATCCTAGCACTTTTGGAGGCCAAGATAGGTGGATCACTTGAGGTCAGGAGTTCAAAATCAGGCTGGCCAACATGGTGAAATCCCATCTCTACTAAAAATACAAAAAAATTAGCCAGGTATGGTGGTGGACGCCTGTAATCCCAGCTACTTGGGAGGCTGAGGCAGGAGAATAGCTATGACCTGGGAGGCAGAGGTTGCAGTGAGCCGAGATCACGTCACTGCACTCCAGCCTGGGTGACAGAGCGAGACTCAGTCTCATAAATAAATAAATAAATAAAAATTATCCCCAAAGCTAAGTAGCTTAAAAGAACAGACATTTCTATCTCACATCGTTTCTGAGGGTCAGGAATCTGTGAGTGGTTTAGCTGGGTGGTTCTGGCTTGAAGTCTCTCATGAGGCTGCAATCAAAATGTTGTCAGGGACTGGATTAAGCCAAAGGCTTGACTAGGGCTGGAGTGTCTGCCTCCAAGAGGACTCAATAACTCACATGGAGCCGATTGTTCACAGAGGGCCTCAGTGCCTTGCTGTGTGGACCTCTCCTGTATGAGTAAACCCATGACATGGCAGCTGGCATTTCCCGGATGGAGCCAGAAGAGAGAGTGGAGAGAGAGAGAGAAGATTTAGTGTCTTTTGTGACATCATTGGAAGTTACACACCATCATTCCACAATATCCTATTGGTCAGCCATACGTGGTGTGGGAGAGATGACACAAAGGTATGAACAGGAAGTGAGATGACCTAGCCGCCATCTTGGAAACCAACTGCCACACCACCTATTAACTCTATACATCTGGAGATCCACTAACCCAGAACCTACTCTATGAGGATTAAAGTACAACTGAAAGAGGTGTGAATATCCCAGATCCTTGACCTGATATAACAAAGATCGAATGCTGCTGGTGTCCTCGCCCGGCTCCACTTTCTAAGGACCAGGCTGCAGCAATTGCCTTCATCCCTTGGCTGTCTCTGATTCCACCCTTCCAGCAGAGGAAGGCTCTGTTCTTCCTCCCCCTGGTCCAGGCAGACACCAGGGCCTGGTGCCTCTACTGATCAATGGTCTCTGGCCTCTGAAGCAAAGCCCAGATGCCAACCTTCTCTCCACCTCAAATCAGCTCCCGGCCTCAGCTAAGGCAAGACTGGCTCCTCCTTTTGATGTGGGGAGCCCCTGCTGAACTGAGTTCCTGATTCCAGTGTAAAAGCAGCTTTAATGAGAACAAAAATTGCTGACATTTATTAAGTGCTTATGGTATGTCAGGCACTGTTCTAGACACTTATATGTACTATGTTATTTAATCCTCACACTATATACCCATTTGATAGATAACAAAACCGAGGTTCTAGCCAGCCAAGGAATATGGCCAACAACACATAGCTGAAAGCGGCATGGGTAAGATTGAACCGGGACTGTCTGATTCCAGATCCCAGGCTGCTGACTATTCAGCTATATTACCCCCAGCTCCCAGGTCACCTGTAAAACAGAGGTGACTCAAATATTTGAGTCTGTGTCATGGGTAGTCTCTTCTTACTCAGACAAACTTCTCCTCCCACTTCACCAGGAGTTTCAGTGACTCCCCCACCCACCCATCTCCTCTAGGAGAATTATTTTGAATCATAAGATTTTAAAAGCCAAAATGTCATATTCAGATAATATTTGCAGACAATCCTCCACCACCAACAACAGAAAGGTTGCTTATCTGCTCCCTTAAAAAGAATTTTGAGAGATATATTTCTTGAAAAATAGTTGTTTAAAGTAAAAATATTAGCACTGTTAGTTGGGACGTATTATATGTGTAGTTGTAAAATACGTAATAACAGTAGCACAAAAGAGTAAATAGAATTTTCCTGTACTAAGGTTTTTATATTTCATGTTTAGTGTTACAATATTAATTCTAAGTATACTGTGATAGGTTAAGGATGCATAGAACAACCACTAAAAATATACAAAGTAATGTAGATAAAAAAGCCAATTGAGGTCTTACAATTGAATATTTTTTAAAATGAAGAAGGCAGGAAAAGAACAAAAAACAAGTGACACAAGACAACCAGAAAACAAAATAGTAGGTGTGGTTGGCAGACTTTAGGATAGTCTCCAAAAATCCCCACCTTCTTGAATTTACACCCTTGTGTAAGACACTCCTTGGAATGTAGGCAAGACTTATGACTTGCTTCTAAACAATAGAATACAGAAAGATGGCAGGATGTCCCTTCCATGACATCCACTCTATTGCCAGATTCTCTCCCTTGTTGACTTCACTGATACAAACTTCTATGTTGTGAGTGTTCCTATGGAAGAGCCCACAGGGCAGGGAACTGAAGGTAGTCTCCGGCTAATAGCCAGCAAGAAACTGAGGCTGTCACTCCAACAGCCTGAGATGAACCAAATCCTACCAGCAACCACATGACCTTGGGAATAAACTCTTCTCCAGTCAAGCCTTCAGATCAGATTCCAGCCCTGAATAACACCTTGATTGTAGCCTTGTGAAACATCCTGAAGCAGCTAAGTCATGCCCAGATTCCTGACCCACAAAGATTGGGAGATAATAAATATGTGCTATTTAAGCAACTAAATGTATGGTACTCTGTTATAAAGCAATAGATAACTATTACGACAGGACAGTAGACCTACATCAGACCATACCAATAATCACATTAAGTATAAATGGACTGAAAACTCAGAATAAGAGGGAAGATTATCAGATTGGGTTACTTACTATTTAAAATAGAAGAGGTGTGTTTTAAATACAAACCACCCCTAGGTTAAAAGTGAAAGTATAAAAAAAGATACATCATGCAAACAATAAACATCAGAACGGTGATGTCTCTATATGACTATGAGATAAAGCAAACTTCAAAATGAAGAATATTACCAGAGATAGAGTGGAACATTCTATAGTGATGAAAGGATAAGTTCATCAAAAAGATAGAGCAGTCTCAAAATGTATGTATCTACTAACAGAATTTCAAAATATATGGAAGGAAACTAACAAAACTATATAAAGAAATGGACACATTTGCTATCATAATTGAAAATTTTAATACTTATCTCTCAATACTTGATAAGGCAACTAGAAAAAAATCAAAGGATATAGAAGACGTGAATAGCACTATCAATCAACTTGACCTAATCAATGTTGATAGAACATTCTAGCCAACTATTGTAGAGCACACATTCCTTCCAAATTATCGCAGAATGTTAACCAAGATAGACCATATTCTGTAACATAAGTCTTGATAAATTTGAAACATTAAAATATTACAGCATACTTCTCCATAGAAAGAAAATAAGAAAACATGTTGAATTGAATGATAATGAAAATATGTGAAAATCTATAGGAAAGACTCTGTTTTCACTTGTGGAAAAGTAACTGCTGCGAGGATTGCTCTCTTATTGTAATCAACCAGAAAACTAGAGAAAATGTATAAAACAGCTGTTTTCAGATAATGGACTATGGACAGAACAGAACAGTGATCCCTTAAATAAAAGAACAAACAAGGTAAGCCCCAGCTTACAGTTAAGAGGATTTCCAAGGCTCAGCAAAGCGAGGAGGAGCTCAAACAGAGCAAAGGGTCTGGCTTAGATAAGAAAAGAAACGTTGGAGTTTGTGGAGGCTGAGCAACTGAAATTGGGGACATAACAGGAGACACAAAGAGAGAGCGCATGCAGAAGATGTACAAAAGAGTCACTGCAAATCTTCAGCTAAGCATTGTTCTGCCTGTCTGGGGAGTAAAATTCCTTGAGACAGAGGAAGGAACCACTTGAAAGCAATAGATTCAATCATTCCTAAAGCTGACACAGGTCTGGGAATGTTGGTCAAGTTTGTCTTCTCACGAACCAGAGTGGCAGAACTTCATAACACACACAATCTCATAGAGTCCTCAGAAAGGTACTGATTTAGTAGTGGGAATAAATTAGCTCTAGACTAAGTGATGGTCTGGAAAAGCCTGAACAAAGACTAAAAGCAAGCCTCAAAGGGATCAAACTGATCCAAGTAATTTAATTGTATGCCAGAACGAAATCCAAAACATTTTAAAGAAAGAAACAAAATCCAGCACAAATTCACAATGTTCAACATTTAATCAAAAATAACAAGTCATGAAAAGATGCAGAAAAATGTAACCCATGATGAAGAGAAAATGTAGCAAGAAATTACAGAAATGATGGTATTAAGACATGAAAGCATTTAAAAATGATGACAAATACTTTAATAGGCTACAGCAGCATCCCCTAGCCTTTTTGGCACGAGGGACTGGTATTGTGGAAGACGATTTGCCATGGACACTGCAGGGGACAGTTTCAGGAGGATTCAAGTGCATTATATTTATTGTGCACTTCATTTCTATTATATTACACTGTAATACATAATGAAATAACTATATAACTCTTCATAACAGAATCAGTGGGATCCCTGAGCTTGTTTTCCTGCAACTAGATGGTCCCATCTGGGGGTGATGGGCGACAGTGATAGATCATCAGGCATTAGATTCTCATAAGGAACATCCAACCTAGATCCCTCACATGCACAGTAGGGTTCATGTTCCTATGAGAACCTAATGCTGCCACTGACAGGAAGCAGAGCTCAGGTGGTGATGTGAGGAATGGTAAGCAGCTATCCATACAGATAAAGCTTCACTTGCTAGCCCACTGCTTACCTCCTGCTTTGCAGCCCTGTTCCTAACAGGCGACAGATCAGTACCAGTCTGTGGCTCAGAGTCTGGGGATCCCTGGGCTAGAGACTATGAAAGAAAACAAGAACATAATGAATAGATAAATGAAATATATGTAAAATCCCTAAAATATCTTTTAGGCACACAAAAAATGCAATATCCAAAAGAAAAAGCAAAAATGCATTTGAGGGGACTAACAGCAGTTTAGATACTGCAGAAGATCTTGAAGGTGGAGCAACGGATATTTTTAAAAAAGAATCTTAAAAAGGAGAGAACAACCAGAAAATCAGCAACTGCAGGACAGTATTAATGTTCTAACCTATGTGTAATTGAAATTCCAAAGAAAAATAAAAGAGTGACAGAAAATATATTTGAAGATATAATAATCGGTCAGACATGGTGGCTCATGCCTGTAATACCAGCACTTTGGGAGATCGAGGTGGATGGATCACTTGAAGTCAGGAGTTTAAAGCCAGCCTGGCCAACATAGTGAAACCCTGTCTTTACTAAATATACAAAAAATTATCTGGGCATGGTGGCACATGCCTGTTATCCCAGCTACTTGGGAGGCTGAGGTGGGAGAATTGCTTGAACCCAGGAGGCTTTCGTGAGCTGAGCTAGCACCACTGCACTCTAGCCAGGGTGACAGAGAGAGACTCCATCTCAGAGAGAGACAGAGAGAGAGAAAGAGAGAGAGAGAGAGAGAGAGAGAGAGAATAATCAATTTTTTTCAAATTGGATGAAAATGATAAAGCCACAGATCCATAGACTCAGTAAACCCCAAACAGAATAAACATTAAAACACATACACACACACACACCAAGGCACACAATTAAATTGCTTAAAAGTTGTGCTAACAAGTCAGAGGGAAAAAGACACATTTTGTAGAAGACTAAAGATAAGAATCACGGCAGACTCTTCAACAATTGTGCAAACCAGAAGACAGCGGAATGACATCTTTAAAGTAGGGAAAGAAAATAACTGTCAAACTAGTAATCTTTAGTTAGTGAAAATATCTTTTAAAAGTAAAAGTAGACTGGGCGTGGTGGCTCATGCCTGTAATCCAAGCACTTTGGAGGCAAAGGCGGGCGGATCACCTGAGGTCAGGAGTTCAAGACCAGCCTGACCAACATGGTGAGACCCCGTCTTTAAAAAAAAAAAAAAACCAGTAAAACAAAGACTTTTTCAGACATACAAAAGCTGAAAGAATTCCTCGCCAGCAGTTCTGAACTTTAAGAAATAATGTTACAGGAAGATATTCTGGCAGAAGAAAAAGGATTTCAGATGGAAATCTGAATCTACACAAAGGAAGAATGTCAGAAATGGTTAATATGTGAGTATCTGTAATATACATGTTTCAATCTCTTCAAAAGATAACTGGCTGCTTAAAACCACATAATAGTTCCACTTCTGGTTAAGATGGAGTAACAGAAAATGGATTTACTGTAAAATGCTAAATGGTATGGCTGCTTTGGAAAGTTAAGGAGTCAAACACATGCTTACCATATGACCCAGTGATTCTAATACCTTTTCCTACCAGATATAAAATAAAAGCATATGTCCACACAAAGACTTGCATATGAATGTTCATAAGAGCTTTATTTATAACAGCACTAATTTAGAAACAACCCAAATACCCATCAACAGGAGAATAAATAAACAAATTGCAGTGCAATGAGATTCTGCACAGCAATAAAAAGAACAAACTACTGGTACATACAATAACATGGGTAAACTTAAAAGTGTTATTCAAAGTGAAAGGAACCACATGCAGAAGACTACATACTGCATAATTTATGTGTATGAAATTCTAGAAAAGGCAAAACTATAGTGACAGAAGACAAACCAGTGGTTGGCATAGCAGTTGAAATGGATTGACTAAAACAGGCACAAGGGAACTTTTTGGGGGGATGAGAATATTTTATATTTTGGATGTCGTGATGGATTCATGAGTAATAACATTAGTCAAAACCCAGTGAATCATATACTAAAAATGGGTGAATTTTGTTGAATACAATTTATACTTCAATAAAGTCATTTTTTAAAATCTGCAGAATGTCACTAAAGCAGTGATTGTAGAGAGATTTTTACCTTTAAATACCTTTATTAGAAAATAAGAAAGCTTTAAAAATCAAATATCTAGGTTTCTACTTTAGGAAGCTAGAAAAAGAAGAGGAAATTGAAACCAATTAAGCAAATGAAAGGAAATAAGATGAGTGGCTGGGCATGGTGGCTCATGCTTGTAATCCCAGCACTTTGGAAGGCTGAGGTGGATGAATCACCTGAGGTCAAGAGTTCTAGACCAACCTGAACAACCTGGTGAAACCCTGTCTCTACTGAAAATGCAAAAATAGTCAGAAGTGGTGGTACACACCTGTAATCCCAGCAACTCAGGAGGCTGAGGCAGGAGAATTGCTTTGCATGAGAATCAGAGGTTGCTCTCCAACCTGGGCAATGGAGCAAGACTCCATCTCAAAAAAAAAAAAAAAAAAGATAAGAGCAGTGATAAATGAAATAGAAAACAGACAAACCATAAAGAAATTTAACAAAGTTCAAAATTTTCTTCCTGTAAAAGATTGATATGGTCAGGCACAGTGGCTCATGCCTGTAATCCCAGCACTTTGGGAGGCCAAGGTGGGCAGATTACCTGAGGTCGGGAGTTTGAGACCAGCCTGACCTACATGAAGAAACCCCACCTCTGCTAAAAATACAAAAATTAGCCAGGCATGGTGGCACATGCCTGTAATCTCAGCTTCTTGGGAGGCTGAGGCAGGGGAATTGCTTAAACCTGCAAAGCAGAGGTTATGGTAAGCCAAAATCATGTCATTGCACTCCAGCCTAGGTAACAAGAGCAAAACTCCCTCTCAAAAACAAAAAACAAAAAAAAGTATTTATATAATTAATGGAATTCCTTTTAATAAAAGAAAACAAGAGAAAGCATAATTTATGAGTATAATGAGTGAAAGAAGGGACAAATTCTTCAAAAACTAAAGGATAATAAAACATTATAAACAACATTATGCTAAAATATTTATCAATTTATGTGAAAAGAACAAGTTCTTTGGGAAACACAAATTTCCAAAACTGACTCAAGAAAAAATAGAAAATGAGGATAGCTATATACCTATTTAAATAATTAAAATCCTAATTTAAACAAAAATCTTCCAGCAAAGAAAATGCTAGGCCCAGATAGCTTCACTGGTAATGGCATTAAACACTTTAAAAAGAAGTAATACATCAAACTGATATAAAGCTTTTTCAGAAAATAGAAGGTAAGGGAATACTCGCAATTAATTTTATGGTATTCTATACCAAAAACCTGGAAAATAATATTACAGACCAATATCCCTTACAAGCATAGTTTTTTAAAAAAACTCTTAACAAAACTAGCAAATTAAATCCAGCAATATATAAAATGTATAGCACATTTCATACATATGAATGTATAAACTCAACCAAGTAGAGTTTATCCCAGGAAAGCAAGGTTGGCTCAACACTACAATTTCCAAGGAATGTAATTCAGTGTATTAATGAATTAAAGTAGAATAAGCACAAGACCTGAAAAGATTCA
This sequence comes from Cacajao melanocephalus, assembly GCA_963573385.1. Classification (NCBI taxonomy): domain Eukaryota; kingdom Metazoa; phylum Chordata; class Mammalia; order Primates; family Pitheciidae; genus Cacajao; species Cacajao melanocephalus. Next base: position 29,854 of record CAUYLG010073809.1, on the reverse strand, counting down.
GAAAAAGCAAACTAAAAATTGAAGGATAAGTTATTCAATCAAATAAAGGGCATGTACAACAAAGCTATATTTAATATCATACTTAATGGTGAAAGACTGAGTGCTTTTCTCCTAAGATTGGGAAAAATGCAAAGATTTCTGCCCTTATCATTTCTACTTAAAACTGTACTGGAATTCTAACCAGAGCGATAAGGAAAAGAAATTAAAAGTGTACTTATTGGAAGAGAAGTGAACTCTCTCTTTCACACATGATATGACTGGTTACATTTTTAAAAAGCTAATCTACTAAAGAAAAAGATCTACTAGAACTGAAAAGTTAATTTAACAAAACTGAAAGACAAAGGCCAATATTAATTGTTTTTTATATATTATCAGCAAACAGAAAATAAAATAGCAATAAATCCAAAAATGTAAAATACTTAGTAATAAATCTAACAAAGCATTTGCAAGACGTCTGCATTGATAATTACAAACACAAATGAAAAAAATTAAAGAAGACCTAAATAAATGAAGCAACATATCATGTTCATGGATTGGAAGACTGTATTTTAAGATGCAATGCCTCCCCAAATTGATCCATAGATTCAACATCCCTGTCACAATCCCAGCAGGCATTTTGTAGAAAATAATGTGATTCTAAAATTTATCAGTTGGCTTTTAATGAGTCTTAACTCCAACTAAACTGTGAAGTCTCTATGTCAGCACAGTGTATTTTCTATTGTCCCTTCTTCCCCTCCCATTGTTTTCTATTTTAATCAAGTTATGGTTTAAATGAAGAATGATCAATATATCTAATTCATTCCTCTTCTCTGCACAAAATAAACTTGTGAACTAGAGTTCAGGAGCCCTTCACTAGGAGAGTGGAAAGCCTCATTAATTGCACCAGTGAGGAAGATGACTGCATGGACTTATAGGAAACCTCACAGCAGCCATTGGGCAAGCCCTGGACAGAGCTGCTTTTAAGGCACATTCTCCCCTTGTTGGTGCTGAAAATAAACAGAGAATAGTGCTGCATATAGTTTTTTCAAAATAAGAGAAAATCTATATGAAAACACAAAGGACTTAGAATAGCCAAAACAATTTTGAAAAAAAGGAGGAAATTGGAGGACTCATACTACCTGATTTTAAGGATTGCTATAAAGCTACAAGCCAGTATATTATTAGTGTAAGGATAGACAAACAAATTGATGACATAGAATAGTGAGTCCAGAAACAGACTCACACGTGTCAATTGACTTTTTAGAGGCACCAAGACAATTTAAGGAAAAAATATCTTAAATAGTGCTGGAATGACTTGGTATTCATATAGAAAAAAATAAATCTTGAACTCCTACCTGACACCACCAGTAAAATTAGTTTGAGAAGAATTATAGACCTTAACATAAAAGATAAAACTATTAATATGGTGGTCTGTGTCCTCACCCAAATCTCATCTTGAATGGTAGTTTCCATAATCCTCACGTGTTGTGTGTGGGAGGAACCTGGTGGGAGGTCATTGAATCATGGAGGCAGTTACCTCCATGCTGTTTTCATGATAATGATGAGGGAATTCTCACAAGATCTGATGGTTTATAAAGGGTTTTCCCACCTTCGCTCTGCACTTCTCCTTGCTGCTGTCACGTGAAGAAGGACGTGTTTGCTTCCCCTTCTGTCATGATTGTAAGTTTCCCAAGGCCTCCCCAGCCCTACAGAACTGTGAGTCAATTAAACCTCTTTCCTTTATAAAGTAGCAAGTCTCGGGTATGTCCTTAGAGCAGTGTGAGAACTGACTGGTACAACTATAAAGCTTCTTGAGAAAATGTATGGGAGAATAGCTTTGTGGAGTTGAGATAAGCAAAGATCTCTTAGAAAGGACACAAAAAGCACTAGCTGTTTTTAAAATCAACTTTAACAAAATTAAAAAAAATGCTCATCAAAAGACACCATTAAGAATATGAAAAGACAGGCCAGGCACCATGGCAGATGCCTGTAATCTCAGCACTTTGGGAGGCTGAGGTGGGTGGATTACTTGAGGAAAGAGTTCAAGAACATCCTGATTAACCTGCAAAACCTTGTCTTTACCAAAACTACAAAAATTAACCAGGCATGGTGGCACACACCTGTAGTCCCAGCTACTTGGGAGGCTGAGGTATGAGAATTGCTTGAACCTGGGAGGCTGAGGTATGAGAATCACTTGAACCCAGGAGGCAAAGGTTGCAGTGAGCCAAGATTATGCCTCTCCACTCCAGCCTGGACAACAGAGCAAGACTCTGTCTCAAATATATATATATATATGAAAAGACAAGATACAAGGAGAAAATATTTGAGATACATACATACATATATATGTATGTATGTATATCAGAAGACCTGTCTATGAAATACAGAGAACAATGCACTCAGTAAAAGAAATGAAAAATAAAATATAAACAAAAGGTTGAAATACACACTTCACAAAAAAAGATATAAAAATGATAAACATAAGAAGAGATTCTCAACATCACAGTAAATCGTACAAGTCTGATTTCTCAACATCAGAGAAATATAAATTAAAACCACAACGAGTTATGACCACACATTCACCAGAATGGCTAAAATCAAAAGGACTAACAAGTTTGGCAAGAATGTGGACCAAACGAACCTCCGTCCGTTGCTGGTGGAGAGTGAAGTTGTACAACCACTTTGGAAAACTGCTAAACTTTTACCTATCCTATGGCCCAGCAATTGCACTTCTAGGTATTGTCTTAGTCCATTCGAGTGTGTAGAAATACCAAAATACCATAAACTGTGTAGCTTATAAACAACAGAAATTTATTTCTCATAATTCTGGAGGTTTGGGAGTCCAAGATCAAAGCACTGGCAAATTGTGTCACTGGCTTCTTGACCACAGACAGCACCATTTTGCTGTCTCTTCACATGGGTCTCTCTTGGGCCTCTTTTATAAGGGAATAGGTACCATGAGGGCACCCTAATTATTTAATCATCCCCCGTAGGCCCTACCTCCTAATACTATTACCTCAGGTGTTAGGATTTCAACATGTAAATTTGGAGGGGATGCAAACATTTAAACTACAGCAGTATTTACTCAAGAGAAAGGAAAGCAAATGTCCGTAAGAAATACCTGCACAAGAAAATTCACAGCAACATTATTTACAAGAGCCACAAAACAGAAACAACCCAAATATCTATCAACAGAAGAAGAGATAGTGTATTAGTATATATCAATATAGAGAGAGAATATATATACTAACATGTACTAATTATACGTATATATATATTATAGGTATGTATGTGCATTTTTCTTTCTGGCTTTTTGGTACAGAGTCTTGCTCTGTCATCCAGGCTGGAGTGCAATGGCACAATCTCAGCTCACTGCAACCTCCACCTTCAGTGTTCAAGTGATTCTTTCACCTCAGCCTCCCGAGTAGCTAGGATTACAGGCATTCACCATCATGCCCAGCTAAATTTTTGTATTTTTATAGAGATGGGGATTCATCATGTTGGCCAGGCTCGTCTTGAACTCTTCATCTCAGGTGATCCACCCACCTCAGTCTCTCAAAGTGCTGGGATTACAGGCACGAGCCACTGCACCCCAGCCTCTAGATTATTAAATACATGTATATTGATACTATGGAATACTACTTAGGAATTAAAAGTATCAAACTACTGATAGGTACAAACTTGCATGAGTCTCACTGATACTGTGTTGAGTAAAAGAAGAAAAGCACAGAAATAGTACTTGCTGTACTGTTCCATTTACATCAAGTTCAAGAACAGGCAAGCCTCTTCAATCGTAATAGAAATCAGAGCTGTGATTGCCTCTGGAAAGGGTGGGACTGATGGGGAAAAGGCACAGGGGATTTTTATACGTTGATTGGAGAGAGGTTCCATTGCATGGGTGTTTCCGTTGTCAGAACTCATCAAATCATGCACTTAAGATCTGTGCATTTCCTTTTTTGTTAATTTTACCTTTAAAAATGCTACAGAAGCACAAGTTTAAAAAGAATCAGCCCGGATGCCGTGGCTTACGCCTGTAATCCCAGCACTTCGAGAGGTTGAGGTGGGCAGATTGCTTGAGCCCAGGAGTTGGAGACCAGAATGGGTAACATGGTGAAACCCCATCTCTACAAAAAACTACAAAAGTTAGCCAGACACGATGGTGGCATGTGCCTGTAGTCCCAGTTACTCAGGAGGCTGAGATGGGAGGATCACCGAAGCCGGGGAAGTGGAGGCTGCAGTGAGCCGAGATTGCACCACTGAACTCCAACATAGGCAACAGAGTGAGACCCTGTCACTAACAAAAGAAAGAAAAAAAACACACACAATGGGAAACCTCAGGGTTTTTGCCTGGCTTGCCTGCCCTATAAGATCTGACCCTACCTAGACCAGACCCTATCTGGCAGAGCTCACTCCTTTACTCACCTTGCCTGGCCAACTTTTCTTTTAGTTCCACAAGCACATCAAGCTCATACCCCTGGGAACCTTTGCATTTGTGTTCCCCTGGCCCCCTCAACTCCATTTCCAGAGTTCTTTCCCAGATCCTTGCATGACTGTGTTCCTAAGAAAGGCTCCATGGATCAGATTCCCAGCAGAAAAGGAATGGCAGGTGAAACAGGGAAAATGGAGGTGAATTCAGAAGGAGACCACTTCCAAAGCTGAGGCCAGAGTGTAGGGAGCCCACCAGAGAGAATGCCGTGCCTGGTGCTCCTGGGCCTGAAAGAGGTGGGGAAGGAGACGGGGAAGGCCTTTCCAGAAAGTGTCGATCTGTCAGGATGAGAGCCAGGAAATCAAACCCAGCTTCACTCTCCTTCCTCCCTCCTGTACCTGCTGGTGCTCCCCACTGGCAAACTGAATCAGAACTCAGAGGGCAAGAGAGCCCTCTGCTATAGTCAGCTCCTGGACATGGACTGGAGAAATATGGAGAAGAAATGTAGGGGAGCAAACATAGTATTCAAGCCCCTGGCTTCCCACCTACACAGCCATTCCATCCCGTTAACTTCTTAATTTCTTCATGGTACTTACCGCTCCCTGAACTCAACTAAATTTCTTATTTGGTTGTTTACTGCTTACCAAATGCCCCTCCTCTAGAATATAAGCCCCAGGAATATGGGGACCGTCCTATCAATTACTGTGTCCCTTGTGCCTAGAAGAGTGCCTTGTACTTACAACAGATGCAGAGAGTGCCATAAATCCTTTGAGAAAATGAACAGATGGGTACATTACTGCCTCCCCAGCAGGCTGCCAGACACAAGCTAGCACATTCTCTCCAGCCTTTTTTTTTTTTTTTTTGTAATTAACACACTTTATTTTTTTACAGCAGTTTTAAGTTTGTAAAAAAAAAGAAAAAGAAAAAAAAAGATTGGAAAGTACAAATTTCCCCAATCCCCTTTCTCCCTGCCCCAACCGTTTCCCCTGCTATTTATACCTTGTATTAGTATGGAACACTTGTTACAATTGATGGACTGATATTGATATACTATGATCAAATAACTGCCATATTTTACATTAGGGTTCGCGCTGTGTTGCATTGGTTTGACCAATGTTGAATGACATGTGTCCATCATTGCCATAAAATACAGAATAGTTCCACTCCCCTAAAAAGAACTCTGTGCTCCACCTATCCATCCCTCCTCCACCCTCCACGTGAGACTCTGGAAACCACTGATCCTCTAACCATCTTCATTGTTCTGCTTTGTCCAGAACAGCATATAGTAGGAATCACACAGTATCTCCATCATTTTGACCCCCGTGGCCTGGCACTATGGATCTTCCACAGATATTTACCAAATGCAAAAGTGGACAGATGAAAGGACTCAGGGGTGCCACATTCTATGGGGTTTGGAGCATCCCACGGAGCAGCGAGCCCAGGCCCCTTCCCCTGTTTGGGATCAAAACCTTCATTCCATTCCCTCGTTTGCCCTCCCCTTCCCTAGCCTCACTCGACGTCTTCATCCCCTTTAAATTATACAGAGATTTCTGTGTATGAAAGCTAATTTAGGCGCCATAACAGAGACTATATTTAATGTAAATGGAAGAAGCGGAGGCAGAAGGATTTATAGAAATAATCACCTGCCTGTAATAACATGGAGTGGGTCACCTGCTTAAGGAACAGAGGATTAAGGAGAAGGAAATTTACCTTCCAAAAGAACGAATGTCACTGGAAAACTGCCACAGTGCTGAGTCTTGGATGATCTTATTAAATACCATAGATCTTATTATGTTTCCTACCAGGAGAGGCTACTTCTTTCCCTGGTTCATAAGAAGGGCCGAAGTGAGGCCTAAAGCAGAAAAGGGAAAAGGGAGGGAAAAGGGCAATTCCCAGAAAGGCCTGGAGTCAGCATCTCCAGGCCGAGGGCCCTGTGTGCACAGAGCCCAGCATGCGCCGCAGGTGGTGGGCATAGAGCCCTGGGGATGGGCAGGGGATTCCTGATGCAGGAGGATGGGGAGTAGAGAAGGATTCCGGAAGCGGGAAGCTGCCCATGTATGACAGATGGTTGTGACATCACAGATCCCACCCTGTGCAGGCGTGGGTAACAGGGAGGTCCCCAGCCATGTTTCAGACAGCTGGGGTACAACAGATACCACGCCCCAGATGGTGGTTGGAAGTAACAGGAGGCTTCGGTTACATGGGCAAGCTCCTCATTTAGAGAAACCCGAGTTCACATCCCAGCCCCACTCCCCACTGTCTGTGTGATCTTGAGTAAAGTGTAAGGCTGGTGTCATCTATTCCCCGCACTGAGTCGATTCTCACTGTGTCCCATTCTGCCTGGGAAATTAGCCCCAGGACCAGGATGGCCCTTCCCAGGAGGAAAGAAGCCTCCTGGCTGCTGGCCAGATTCAGACCTGGATGCCTTCCGGTAAGACTAGGAGCCATGTAACCGCCCCCCAACCTCATCAAGAACCCTCATTCCCAGGAGAGACATCAGGCCTCCAGACCTTGCCGTCATCCCCAGCATGGAGCAGCAGTGGGGACACAGAACCCCGCCGGCGGTGAGTTTGACCTCTGCAGCTGGTGCCCCATCCTGAGCCTCTCCCTACTCCTGCCCTCCCCACCTCCTTTCTGCATAAAGGTTTGTTCAAAGCGGCTAAGCTGGAGCAGGCCACTGGGGCCACAGGCAGAGATCACACAACTAAAGGAATGTGGCTGCTTCCTTAAGGCACTGCAGCTATTTGAATGTGTTTGCATGAACTCATAAGTCTCAATGTACTTACTATGGGATGTCCTCATATATTGGTCGGTGGCAGGGAGGTAGGGGAAATAGAGGGGAGGGAGACCATGTCAGGGAATGAAGGCAAAGCCACCTGGACCAGGAAGAGCAGGCGGCTTCCAAAAATCCCAAGAACCCATTCTGGAACTCCTTAGAGGACTGTCTCCATCTGAGGTCTCAAACCAAGGTGGACAGATCACAGGCTCACCTCCCTGTAGGGAAGCTTTTCCTGAGTTCCTCTTGCAGGAGGTCCTGAATGAGGAGGGTGTGGTCCCTGAGAAACAAGAAGCATCATTTACCTGGTGCAAGCCAGAGAGGGGCCAGCCACAGGGCTGGCACAGGGAACCATGGCTCCCCTCCTCCAAGGCTCTGCTCTAATCTCACTTCCCCAGGGAGTCTTCCCCTGACCACGTTATTAACTCTGCAACCTATTCCCCCTTTTGTCCCTTCCCCATCATCCTATTCCTTTTACTCTCTGTTCTACTTTTTTTCTCAATATCACTGTAGCCTTCTAATGTACCACATGGCCTCCTAAGTTGTTATGATCATTGTTAGGTTGAGCTCCACACTAGAACGTAAGCCCCATGAGGGCAACAGTGGTTGTCGATTCTGTTTGCTGAAACATCCCAAATGACTAGATCTGTTTCTGGAACGTAGAAGATGCTCTATAAGGGCTTCTTGAGTGAAAGCACAGATTAGGCCCTTAAGAAAAGAAGTGGCCAGGTGCCATGGCTCATGCCTGTAATCCCAGCACTCTGAGAGGCAAGGCGGGAGGATCTCTTGAGCCGAGGAGTTTGAGACCAGCTGGGGAACAAAGTAAGGCTCCATCTCCACAAAAAAAAATAAACAAAATTGGCCAGCCACGGTGGTGCTCACCTGTAGTCCCAGCTACTCAGGGCCTGAGATGGGAGGATCACTTGAGCCTGGGAGGTTGAGGCTGCGGTGAGCTATGATTGCACCGCTGTACTCCAGCCTGGGTGACAGACCCAAACCCTGTCTCAGAAAACAAGAGAGAAAGAAGGAAAGAAAGAAGGAAAGAAAGAAACAAAGAGACAGAGAGAAAGAGAAAGAAGAGAGAGAGAGGGAGGGAGGGAGGAGGAAAGGAGGGAAGGAGGAAGGAGGAAAGGAGGGAAGAAAGGAAGGAGAGAAGGAGGGAGGGAGGGAGGGAGGGAGAAGGAAGTGGGCTGTTGTCCCACCTCATTTATTCCCATTCCGCATGCTGTTCCCCAGTCTCCCTGGGAATCTCTGTCCAGGTGTATGGTAACCCAAACCTAAACCATACCTCCAGCTTAAACAGCACAAGAAAAACCTTCTGGAAGTTGATGGGAAAACTTAAGACAAACCCAGGGTTTTGAGAGGGCAGCTGTGGGGCCGCCCCACACTCAGAGGTCTGCTTGGGGCCCCTGCACTTCTGGGATAAAATGGGCAAAGGGATGGCCCTGCTGGGGGCCAGGCAGCCCTGCCACAGCTCCCTGGCTGTGCTCCCTGACAAGGTCCTCAGCTTCCCCTCCTGCAGGGCTCCTCATCATCCCAGAAATGTTTGCATTTGCAGGTTGCAATTAACATTAGCCTTGGAAGATCTCCACTTTGTGGGAGCGTCTTAATGAAGCCATTGTCCTTGGTACCCCTCCCCCGCCCACCTCATCCCAGCACTCACACACTCACACTGGGTTCTATTTGGGCTCTCCAGCGATGATGGGCCTGGAGCTACTAGGGGATTGAGGTGGCCTCCAGGGTCTGGGCAGCTTCTTCGGACCCAAAAGGTCCTCTACCCCATAATATTGGCCCCATCACCCAGGGGGTGCTTCAGAGACTATGGGTCTGAGAACAAAGGAGAAATTAGGATTCAGAAAGAGAAACCCCACCTTCCCTCCCCCAGGCAAGGCCCCTGCCTGCGAAAGCCTGGTAGAAGCAGGGGCACCGAGGGTAGATGGAGGGCTGGTCAGAAGTCCGCACATCCAGAGACCAGGCGGGAGTGCCTGAGACCAAGAACTACAGCGGCAGCTCAGAGCAGCAGGCGTCCCAACGAAATGACTTCTTTCAATCTAAATTTGATGAGACCAGGCTGCCTTTTGCCTAAGAGAGAGGGAAGGGGGTATACCCCTTGCTCCCTGGCCTTGAGTCCTCCCTGCACCCCCGACCCCACCTCCCCTGCACAACCCGTCTGGCCTTCTCAGGCCACATCCTCCTCTTCCTTCCACCAGGAACCCCAACCCCCACCCCGCCCCGCTGCTGCACGCACATTCCTCAGTGACCAGGGTGTGACTCTTACTGACCCGATGCTTTTCCTATCACTGCGCAGCCAGAGCCCCCTGAGTTCCCCACGGGAGTGACCAAAAGGACCGGTTTGCCCGAGACTGAGTGGATTCCCGGAAGGCAGGTCTTTCAGTGCTGAAACCAGGAAAATCCTGGAAAGCCAGGGTGGTGGGCCACTCTATTTCTATGAAGGTTTCAAGGGGCTTATGGGAGAACCTTCCCCAAACAGCTGGACATCATCCTGAAGGCCGGAACACTTACCGTGATACCAGAGTCCCACCCGCCCAGGGAGGAACCTGGGTCTTATGACTTGTCACCAAACCCATCTGCTCCACTTCACTGCTAACAGCACTTTCAGTTAATCAGACATAAATCCTGAAGGCAAGGCATCCTGACTTTTCTTCTCGCTCCCTGCCTTTCCCCCAACATCCATGCCCTACCCGTCCCATGTACTCCCTATCTCTCGTCTGTGCCCACCTCTGTCCACCCTGCAGTGCCACTATCTTGAGCACCTGGGCTGGGTGAAATAGGATAAACAGATTGGGACAGCCCAGCGCAGCCCAGGTGTCAATGCACCAGGAATACACTGGGTGTTAAGGGCTGAATTATGTTCCCCAGAAAGATATGTCGGACTCCTAAATGCTGGTACCTATGAATGGGACCTTATTTGAAAATAGGGTCTCTGCAGACGCAATCAGGTGAAGATGGGGTCTTAAGTTGGGTCCTAATCTAATACGATCAATGTCCTCAGCCAAAGAGGGAGGGGAATTTGGACACAGAGAGAAGGTAGCCATAGGGCAATGGAGGCAGAGATTGGAACAATACATTATACATACATACTTCTGGAGCTGGGGAATGCCACGGATGACCAGAAAAGACCAGAAGCTAGGAGGGGGCAAGGGAGCACGCTGCACTGCAGGCTTCAGAGGAGGCACAGCCCTGCCACCACCTTCATCTCAGATTCTAGCCCACGGAGCTGTGAGACCAGGCATCTCTGTGCTTGAGCCCACCCACTTGGAGATCTTGGTTCCAGCAGCACAGGAAACTCATATACTGGGTGACGTAGCGGCTCAGACTGACAAACCACAAGAAGAGGGAGTGGGAGCCAGGTGGATCACCCTGCCTCCAGGGCTGCGCAGGGTCCCCGCTGGAGCTGGGGACAATCATACGGAGCTCCAGCCACCAAATCACAGGTCTGGGATGTTAGCCATTCCCGTGCTCATCCGGGCCAGAGTGCCGCCTTGCTCCTTCCATATCCCTGCTTTGTGCAACTTCAAAGTGGCCAGGCCGTGGGCCACCTCCTGACCCCACTCAGCCAGCTCCAGGGACTCAGGTCAGTGCCAAGTCCTCTCTGCTTCCTCACACTCCAAATGGAAGAGACAGGTAAGATTAGGCTGCAGGCATTTCATCCCCAACCAGGCCTCAGAACTGGCCTGGCACCTGGAAACCATAGCCCCACTTTATTTCTGTGTTCCTCCCGGAGACCCCCCTGAAAAATAGGTGTCTTAGCCTGCCAGGTTCTCCCCAAGGCAGAGCCTGAGACTAGGATATGTAGTAGGGGTGTCCTATCTGGGAGGCAACCCCAGGGAGCAATAATGAAAGAACAAGAGGGTGACATAGGGACAAAAGAAAGCCAATACAGGCTGGGCACAGTGCCTCACGCCTGTAATCTCAGCACTTTGGGAGGCCGAGGTGGGCGGATCACTTGATATCAGGAGTTCAATACCAGCCTGGCCAACATGGTGAAACCCCGTCTCTACTAAAAATACAAAAATTAGCTGGGTGTGGTGGTGTGTACCTGTAGTCTCAGCTACTCAGGAGGCTAAGGCAGAAGAATGGCTTGAACCCAGGAGGTGGAGGTTGCAGCGAGCCGAGATCACCTCATTGCACTGCAGCCTGGGCGACAGTGTGAGATTCCATCTCAAAAAAAAAAAGAAAGCCAATACAAGAGTGCTGTTGAGGTCACCTCTGTAAACAGCAGGAACTCCTTCCTCCAGGACTCTGAAGAATAGCACAGAATGCCGCCCAGAGCTGTGCCCTGCAGGACTAGGGACGGGGGCAATAACCCACCCCACCCCTACTTCCTGGCTGCAGATGCTTTAGACCAAACAAGCACCCTATAAGCTCCCACCTGTATCCTCCAAGTTGGAGGAGTCCGGGGGCAGAGACGGGAAATGTGTGCCCTTGCTTGAGGCAAGGTGGTATCTGTATGGACGAAGTGGGAGCCAGCAGAGCACTGTCTTCTGGCTGGCCTGGACCAGGGTGGGGCAGAGCAGACGCGGGTCAGGCAGCAAGCTGCCTGCTCAGTAGATAAATGTTTCTCGAGACCTTTGAGGAATGACTCATCACTTATACCCAGGTGGGAAATTTGTCTTCCCCTTGCAGGACCAGGTTAAGAAAAAAAGAGGGAGGGTGGTAGATGACTGAGAGCCTTTTGATGTTATGTTTCCCTGTGTTACAAGCCAAAGAAAACCTCCGGTGATGGGGAGGTCTGCTCAGGGACAGAGCACAGTGTAATTGGGGACTGTGTTCTGCTTCAGAAGTGGCCTGAAGCAGAGAACCCAGCTGCCACGGTGGCCGGCAGGAGAGGAGCAAGCCAGACATCCCCGCTCACCTCCGCCTGCCCATCTTTCTGAGTCCAGGAGCCAGCACAGGCTGTCCCCAGCCTGGAAATAGGCTGAGCTCCATAAAGCATTCGGAAACATCTGTTGTTTGGAGCTGGAAAGCACCTTCTTGCTGAAATAAGAGTGCGCACAGCTCCACAGGCCCCAGCTCAACTCACAGGAAACCCACTGAGTGTGGGCCACCAAAACACTGTGCAATCAAGGGGGTCAGCACGTCATAGGGTCCCCTTGGAAAGCACAGTCATGGTCACAACTCGGGGAGCTAGGAGCATAGTCCCCCAGGCAGCGAGGTCAGGGGATCCTCCTCCTCCCAACCTCTCAACTGCTGGGCAGTGTCATGGGGCAGTTTCCAAGCTCCAAACTTCTGATGGCAATCTTTTTTTCTTTTTTAAAGAGATGGGGTTTCTCCATGTTGGCCAGGCTGGTCTCAAACTCCTGACCTCAGGTGACCCACCCACATCAGCCTCTCAAAGTGCTGGGATTACAGGTGTGAGCCACTGTGCCTGGCTCTGATGGCAATCTTATAGTTGGAGCGAGCACTCCAGGGAACAGGGCTTGGATGCAGCTGGTGGAGCTCGAGGGGCTTCTGCAGCTCAGATTGAACTCCAGGAGCTGAGGAGGCACAGGGGAAGGATCAGGAAAAGGTGGCTCTGTACTCTCTTTCTGGCTGTGTCCTAGGTTGAAGAGTGTGGCCTCTGCCCAAGGACTAGATGGAAGTCACTGCAAGTCACCGGTGCCTTGTGGCTGACTTCCAGCCTCCTGGATTCTCCCCTGCTGCTCAGACCACAGCTCCTGGAAGCTCCTCCTTCAACGTCTATGAGCTCCCCTGGGACTCAATTCCCCAACCCCAGCTCACTCTCTCCAAGGACCCAATATAGCCTCCATCATCCAGACAGGCCAACTGAGGTCCAGCGTCACCTGGGAGGTGAGTGCCAGAATCTAGTCCAGGACACAGAACCGCTCACTGCCCACCTGCTCACCAGGAAGGAGCAAGAAAAGCTCCTGTTTCTCGGGTAAAGAGGGCCGCTCAGCCTCTCCCTGGGGATGGGAGACTGGAGCGCATCTTTTGGGGAATTACAGGTATCACTTTATCTTTCCAGGGGAAAAAATAACCATGGAAAATGCCTGCAATTACAGCTCATCACCGCTGACTGTGTAACTGCAGCCTAAGTGCCTGGTAATCAGAAGACGGCAGACAATGAGAATTTGGCTTTATTTAGCCCCTTTCCACTCCTCCACCTCAAACCCTCTAGCGCGATGTGACAGCAGGAGCCAGGGTCTGCAAACACTCACAGCCTTTCCATAGTCTTTCCATAGAAAGATCGGGCCACTGATCCTTGGCTGTCCATGGAAATGTCAACTTCTTTTCTTTCCCCAGAGGTCTGGCTCAGCATTACTGGGCTGCCTGGCCCCTCTCAGTGCCTTGCTCTCATTCAAATTTAGTCTTTTATTCAACTCGATTTGTGGAGTGTCACCTCTATAGCAGCCATGGAGAGAGGAGCAAATAACACAGCAGTGAACAAGCCAGGCAAGGCCCTGCCCTCATGGGGATTACGTTCCAGTCAGGGAGACTGAGAGTACACAGGGCAATATGTGAATACAAGAGTTCATTACCAGAACTATGAAAAAAAAACTTAAAAACAGGCAGTGGCTCCCGCCTGTAATCCCAGCACTTTGGGAGGCGAAGGCTAGTGGATCACCTGAGGTCAGGAGTTCAAGACCAGCCTGGCCAACATGGTAAAACCCCATCTCTGCAAAAATACAAAAATTAGCTGGGCATGATGGCAGGGGCCTGTAGTCCCAGCTACTCGGGAGGCTGAGGCGGGAAACTCACCTGAACCGGGGAGGCAGAGGTTGCTGTGAGCTGAAGTGCACCATTGCACTTCAGCCTGGGCGACAGAGCAAGATTCCATCTCAAAAAAAAAAAAAGGAAAAGCTTACAGGTGACGGAATGAGTAGCAACACATGGGGACACGTTAGGGAGGTCGGTGAAGGCGTCTCTGAAAAGGTGACATGCCCACTGAAGCCTGAAAATAAGGACGGTTTGTTCGTTACAGTCAAAGGCAAGGAGGCAGCAGGTGCAAAGTTCATGGGGCAAGAAACATCTTTCTGGGCCCTGAGTGCTGTGCAAAAGCCAGTGAGAGCCCAGAACACAGTGAGAACGGAAGAGAATCGCACAAGGTGAGTGTGAAACGGCAGCAGAAGAGGTGCCACGTGGCACAGAAGAGTTTGGATTTGGAGGCCATTGATAGGTTCTAACCAAAGGGATGAAATAATATGATTTATATTTGGAAAATACCATTCCGGCTGCTGGGTGATGAATGGATGGGCAGGCCTGGCGTGATGGCTCACGCCTGTCATCCCAGCACTTTGGGAGGCCAAAGACGGGTGGATCACTTGAAGTCAGGAGTTCGAGACCAGCCTGGCCAATATGGTGAAACCCTGTCTCTACTAAAAAAATACAAAAATTAGCTGGGCATGGTGGCACATTCTTGTAATCCCAGCTTCTTGGGAGGCTGAGGTGGGAGGATCACTTGAACCCAGGAGGCAGAGGTTGCAGTGAGCCAAGATCGAGCCACTGCACTCTGGCCTGGGCGACAGAGTGAGACTCTGTCTCAAAAAAAAAAAAATGGACGGGCAAAGGACAACATGGAGAACATGGGGGCGAGGTGACCAGCAGAGGCTGCTGCAGAGACCTAGGAGGTGACAGGAAATGGCGAGAAGGACGTATAGCCATGTGAATTTTGGGGAAGTGGCCACAAGCTGGATTAGTGATAACAGAGGCGTGGGGATGGGGAGGGGATGGAGCAGATGCTCCCGGGGTCTGGCTGAGCAGCGGGTGCACGAGGAGGTCATGCACCAAGGAGGACAAGGTTGCTAAAGGCATGTACAGGAGAGAAGTGCTGGGCCACAGCCTGTTTGCTGCCAAATCCATCCCTTATGCTGCCCTCGCCCTTCTCTGTGTCTCGGAGGGTGCTGACCTTGGCATTTCCAGGCTCCTGTGTCAGCGGGGTTCAGCCGGTGGGAGACACTGGCAGGGGATTGAAGGGCAGGAGGGGAGGAGTTGGGACATCTCCCTTCCTGTCTGCCTCAAGCAGAGTCCAGGAAGCAGGTGTCATCTCCTCTGAGGCTCCAGCTCCCGGGAGGCAGCCCCCCTCACTGTGGTTCCCGCTAGGTCTCCCCAACCCCTGGGGTTAGGGACCCACCTCTCTTCCTTGTTCCACCATCCACACATAGTTAAACTTCCTGCCTTTACTAATCTCTGGGCTTCTTCATCATTTCTTGTTTGGTTTCTCAGTTCTTCCATCACCTGTGTAACCAAATTCCTATAGAAAATTCCCTCTTCTTTGAACTCTTAGAGTGGTGTATGTAACCTTGATTGGACCTTGACTGATACATGAAATGTCTGGGTGAGGTGGCAGGTGCAAAACTAGTCCATTTGGACCTTAAAATTTTAACCTTATATTGATCCTGCCTCCTAGAATCCCAAGCACCAGCCTCCAACAAGCAGAGTTAACCAGAACTCCCTTTGGAACATAAAACCATAGGGTCCAGAGGCTGAAAAAAACCTTAAAGATCCCTCAGCCCTAACTTTTACCCAATGCTGGAATGCCCTCTGTAACATCTTACCAGACGATCTTAGGCCTGGGCTAATCACCTTTGGTGACAGTGTATTGGTTAGCTATTGCAATTATAATGCTGTGTAACAAACCATCCCAAAACTCAGTACCTTAAAATAACAAGTAGTTTATTTCTCTTGCTCACAGGTCTGCAGGTGGCTCAGCTGTTTCTCCTTCAAGCTGAGGGCTTGGTAGAGTTTGGCTCCAATCGGGTTCAAGTTGGCTCCGTGCGTCTACACATTCTCTGGAGACCAGATTCCATCTGAGCACTCTTGACAGATCACAGGCTCTCAAGAGGATGAGCCAAACCACACGCACATCAGAGGCCTCTGCTCACATCACATTGAACAGAATTCCACTGCAAGTCACACAGCCAGAAGCAACGCCAATGGGATAGGGAAATATACCCCACAAGATCATGTGATGAGAGGAATGCCCAAAGACGTAGGAATGATAATGCACCTGGTAAGAGGTTTCCTCTGTCCTGATTTTGAGCTGAAATCTGCCTGTCTGTATGTGATAGTTCATATAGGTTGGTGCAAAAGGAATTGCCATCTTGGCCATTAAAAGTGATTGCCCCAATTCCTTTTGCACCAACTTGTATTAGGTGTCAACTTGACTGGGTTGAAGGATGCCTAGATAACTGGCAAAGCATTATTTCTGGGTATGACTGTAAGGGTGTTGCCAGAGGAGACTGACATTTGAGTCAGTGGACTGGGAGAGGAAGACCCATCCTCAAGGTGGGTGGGCACCGTCCAGTTCATCTGCCAGCATGGCTATGACAAAGCAGACAGAAGAAGGTAGGATAACCTTGCTTGCTGAATCTTCTGGCTTTCATCTTTCTCCTGTGCTGGGTGCTTTCTTCCGCTCCTCCTGCCTTTGGATCTCAGAATCCAAGTTCTTCTGCCTTTGGACGTGGTACTTATACCAATGGCTGGCCAGGGGCTCTCAGGCCTTCGGCCACAGACTGAAGGCTGCACTGTCAGCTTCCCTGCTTTTGTGCTTTTGAGGGTTCTGGACTTGGAACGAGCCAATACCAGCTTCTTTCTTCCCCAGCTTGCAGACAGCCTATGGTGGGACTTCACCTTGAGATCATGTGAGCCGATTGACCCTAGTAAACTCTCTTTCATATAGTCATAGATGCCATTAGTTCTGTCTCTCTGGGGAACCTTTAATACAAGATGTTAAGCCACGTTTTCCGTATCCTCGTTCTTCCATGTGATATACTAGATAACTTCCAAAGGGTCCAAAGCCCACTTTTAATCTTCTTCCTCATGAACCTCCCTGATTCCTTCAAAGGCCTGATTTTCAGACCCTTCACCCTGTTTGCTTCCCTCTGAATATGGTTCCATTTTATTTTGATTACACCTCATGCATAATGTCCACAGCTGACTGCACATGGTATTTTCTGACCATGACAGATTCCTTATCCCTGCAACAAGAGCCCCATCACTAGGGGAAGCTGAGCCCATATAAGCAAGAGAAGGCAGCTGCCCCCAAAGCACTGCCTCCAGAAGGCTCTCTTGGTGATGCCACCCACACAGATGATCTCTCCTTTTACACTGAGCACCCACAGTCCTCATGTGCCTTCTAGGCCTGAGCTTGCTGACAAGCTGCCCCCGGTCCTCAGCCTTGGGTCCGTGGATGGGCATCCTATCTCTATTTGAGCCATGAGAACCTAGAACACAGGATCTTTTCTGGGACCGCAGTACCTGCTACCAGGCTCTGAAAGCCCCTAAGTCTATGTTTGATGATTGGTCAACTGGTCGTGACTGAGGGGCTCAAGTAGCTTTGCTCACTCAACTATAGTAAGCACCCAACTATTCTTTAAGGGGTCAGGTCTGAACTCTTCCTAAAGTATCCTCCACCGGAATGCAAAGCTGAGTGTGAGCTCTCAGCACCAACCCCAGACTGTAGAGATGTTTACAGGAGCTGTCTGCACTGATTTAGGCTGGTCAGCTGGAAGGAGTCTCTCTCTCTCTCTCTCTCTCTCTCTCTCTCTCTCACACACACACACACACACACACACACACACACAGAGCTAAGAACTCAGCAGGATTTTGAAGGCCTAAGCAAAACTGACAACTGGTCTACAGCCCCCTTCCTTCAGCTGGAAGGAATCTCATCCAGGAAAGGCAGAGGCAGCTGTCGCTGAGAAATAGAATAGGAAATGCTTCATCAGGAGAAGGATGGAATAGCAGGCACTAGAATTAAAGGTGGACTTTTCCTCATGATGTTAGTGGAACCCTCAGCCAGATAGCTTCTCCAGTGTATGAGTTAGGATAGAATAGGATAAGCTGCAGTAACAAATATCCCCAATACCCTTTAGCACAGACAAGAGTTTGTCTCTAATACTACATGGGCATCACAGATCAGTGAGGGGTTCAGCTCATCATGAGCTCTCAGGAAGCCAAGCTGACAATGACATTATTTCAACATGTGCGCCCCCCACCCACACCAGTGGGAAGGTCGTGTCACAGGTCAGGCAAGGGCTCTGAGAGTTGCCACCCAGAAGTGAAATGTGTGCTCACACTTTCTTGATGAGAGTGAGCAGCAACTTTAAAAGAGGTGGGCAAGTGCAATCCTTCACATGCACAGAGAGCCAACAGCACAAAAGACCACCATGCCTAATGTGAAGGTAGGAGCCTCCCCCAGGGTCAGGGCCTCCACAAGGCAGAGCCGCCCAGGGCCCACCTCCTCCCTGGTGGGCCTCTTCTTTGCTCTCCCTTGCCCACTCCTTCTCCCTCTCCCTCTTGCCATCTTTTTCCATGCATTCATTCATTTAACAAATATTGATTGCGCTCTAGTACAGCAGAATGTGGGGCAACCCGGTGGGCACAGCAGACCCAGTTGTGAGCTTCATCTTGTGCACTCTTGTCCATCAGAAGGCACCAGCAACCAAACAAACCCCATGTCCACCATTTCTCAAGCCAAATCCCACGTCTTCTTTGATCCCTCTCTTCCTCACTGCCCACATCTAATTCATGAGTAAGTCCCGTCAACTCCACTCCAAAATCATGCTGAATCTGACTTCCCCCTCCACCATGGATGACCCTGTCCCTTCACCTCTCTCTTGGGCCCTTAGGAAGGCTCCTGGATGGTCTCCTCATCCCACTCTTCCCACTGGAGTCTGTTTTCCACACAGCAGTGAAAGCAATCTTAAAAGGCTAATCCACCAGGTGCGGTAGCTCACGCCTCTAATCCCAACACCGTGGGAGGCTGAGGCAGGATAATCGCTCTAGCCCAGGAGTTCAAGACCAGTCTGGGCAACATGGCAAAACCTCATATCTACAAAAAATACAAAAATTAGCCTGGCGTGGTGGTGCGTACCTGTAGTCCCAGCTATTTGGGGACTGAAGCGAGTGGATCCCTTGAGCCTGGGTGGGTCAAGGCTGCAGTGAGACAAGATGGCAAGCCAACGTGAGCAGAAGGCAGATATAAAATAGGTGAACAAATGAAAACTAAACACGAATTGTGTTAGGTATTATGTGGGCGACAAATGAGGTGCTGAGCTGGTGAAACTCACAGGGGACTGCCTGGGCACAGGCAGGTGAAGTCAGGGAAGGTGTTTCCAGCTCCTGCCAAGCCACTTTGGTCTCACCTCCCACCCCATCATCTGCTGCTGCTCACAGTCCCACACAGACGAGCCTCTCGCAGGTGCCATAGGGCAGTGCCTGGCCTCAGCCTACACGGTGACTCTGAGGCCCCTCTGTCACTGTGGAGTGAAACACCTGAGGGCTCTCACTCTAGCGCAATCCCAGAGAGTGGGCGACTTCACGTCCTTGGAGGCACCCCTGACCAATGGACCGATGGGGACAGGAGCCCATGCATAGATGCTTTTCCCTTTATCCTGGGGGTCAGGTCTGAGATGCACACCATACACCCCCATGGGTGGAGCGCCAGTGCCTGTGGCTGCAGCTACCTCCAATATTGTTTTTTCCTCCTTCCCTGCTTCGCTCCCTTCCTCCTCGCTCCCACTTCCAAGAATCATATTCCCAAATAAACAACATGCCGGCAAGCCCTTATCTCAGGGGAACCAAGGCAGAGGCAGAGGCCTCCTTGAGCAAGTGACAGCTGGACTGAGCTGCAGAGGCTGAGAGGAGGGAAAGGAAGACCACCCCAGGCAGCCAGGATGAGTGGAAGCAGAGACCCCAGGCATCCCAGGGGCTTATGTGTCTGGGGAATAAAGAAGGGCAGCCAGAGTGGCCTGAGGGTGGGGAGGGAGCAGGCACCAGCCCTTGAAGGACCTTCTGAACAAGGCCAGAGAGCTGGGACTTCTTCCGAGGGCAGCAGAAGCCATCAAAGGGTTAAATCAAGAGAATTCACACAACTCAAGATGGCTTTGAAAAAGGCAGCAGCTTGTGTTCGTTCTATCCAGTCTCTGTGGGTCTTACATCCTTCCCTTTTTCTTTCCTAACCTGGCTCTCCTCCTTCTGTGCCTACTTGACCTTCTCCCACTCCTTGCGCTCTCTCACCTCTGGACCTCTCCAGCCCTCATGTCCCATTAAGGACACCAGGAAGAGTGAGGCATGGTGAGGCAGCATCGTAATGGGGACCGTATTTTCTGAACCCATCCAGGACAGAGGTCTGAGAAATCTTAGTGCACCTGCAGGAGTGCTCCCTCTTGCTGTCTTTTTCCATGCATTCATTCATTTAACAAATATTGATTGTGCCCTAGCACAGCAGAATGTGGGCCAACCCAGTGGACGCAGCAGACCCAGCCCTGACCTTGTGAGTACCTGATCGTGTGATCTTGAGGGCACCAGCAACCAAGGAAACCCATGTCCACTGTTTCTCAAGCCAAACCTCACATCTTGAATGTTTGAAATTGGAGCTGTCGTGAGAGTTCTGAGACGTATGTTGGCCATGACTACATGGTGAATCCAAATTGCAAGAGTCAGATGAAGAAGAAATTGCCGTCCCCAGGACGTAAGGAGAAGAATTCAGGGACGCACAGTGTGAGGAGGCACCGAGCTTTGCAACCAACACACCTGGCCTCTCTCCAGCATCCACCACCACTAGCTGAATGGTCGCGGGCAAGTTACTTAACCTCTCCAAAACTCAGCTCCAATGTTTAGTAAAATAAGACAATAATACAGAATTCATTAGGACTCCTGATCACAAGGAATGCGAAACACACACGAACTACCTTAAGATGAGGAGGGGAACTTGCTCTCATAGAACACCAGGATTCTTCCAGAGAGAACCAGACATGGGCTCATTTCTTCTCCTCTCTTTGTCTCTCCAGCCAGTGGGGGGAAAGTCCAGAAAACTCAAAGAAAGCCTGGGTTACAGCCAGGGCAACACAGTGAGACCTCATCTCTACAAAAAAATAAAAATAAAAATGTATCAGCCAAGCGTGGTGGCGTGCACCTACAGTCCCAGCTACTTGGGAGGCTGAAAGGGGTGAAATGCTTGAACCTGGAGTTCCAGGCTGCAGTGAGCTGTGATTGCAGCACTGCACTCCAGAGGGAGATGTGATTTCAAAAAAAGAAGAAAGAAAAGAAAGCCTGGGTTTATATGTTAAGCTTTGGCTTCCTGGCCAGGCACAGCAGCTCACGCCTGTAATCTCAGCACTTTGGGAGGCCGAAGCGGGCAGATCGCCTGAGATCAGGGGTTTGAGACCAGCCTGGCCAACATGGTGAAACCCCGTCTCTACTAAAAGTACAAAAATTAGCCATGTGTGGTGGTACGCAGCTGTAGTCTCAGCTACTCAGGAGGCTGAGGCAGGAGAATTGCTTGAACCTGGGAGGTAGAGGTTGCAGTGAGCCGAGACAGTACCATTGCACTCCACAGACAACAAGAGCAAAACTCCATAGCAAATAAATGAACAAACAAAAACAAACAAACAAACAAAAGATTTGGCTTTCTTTTAGAGAGACATCAGTGTCTGTCTCTCTCTCACTCTTTCTCTCTATATGTGTGTGTGTGTGTATGTGTGTATCTGTCTGTCTATCTTCTGTCTCAGTTCCAAATTCCCAGTAGTAGGTGGCCCAGAGGGTCAAGTGACACTCGTGGGCCAATCAGCGGTGCTAAGGCACCATAATCTAGGGGAGGGAAGCCTGAGTGACTTAGATTAGCCTGGACCAAGCATCTGCAGTCATGGTGAGGTGATGTGCCAATTCGACTCTCAGAACCCCACCTGGAACGTGTGTGTGTGTGTGTGTGTGTATGTGTGTGTGTCTGTGTGTGTGTGTTGAGTGAGGGAGAGACATTCTTCCCAGAAAAGCAATGGAGGTTGTGGCTGGGCAGTTAACAAACAGGGAACACCTAAAAACCTAGTCCCTGAAATGGGATCATGTCGGTGAAGCGCCCAGACAACAGCTGCAATCAAGGGTTCCCGCGACTGTGACCGGATGTCTGCCATGCCTTATATCTCCGCCTCCAGCAAAACTGCCTTAGAGCTGTGCAAGGCCACAGTCTTCACTTCCTTATGTCTCGTTCCCTGCTTACTGATCCACGAGGACTAAAACCACATCTCCGTGGCCACGCTCATCCAAGTTCCCAAGTTTCCATCATCCTACAGATCACCAAAATCAGAGATCACATTTCTGTTCTTCTCCTGTGTTATTTCTCAATAGCATTCAGCATGACTGCCCACTCTGTCCTTCCTGAAGTACATCCTTCTCTTGGTGCTTGGGATCCCGCCTCCTCCCAGTTTTCCTCCGCCTCCACGGGACTGTGTTTCTCTGTGCTGGCATGCCCCGAGACTCAGTCCTTACCCCATCTGCTTCTCTAGGCAGTAACTCTCCAAGGGCCTCATCCACTTCCATGATTTTGTCATCTACGGCCGATGACTTTCACATCCCCATTCCAGCCCTAACTTCTCCCCAGATCTCCAGACACCTCAATCCAAGGCCTGCATATCATGGTATCTTCACATGGGTGTTGTAAACTCAGCAGAGTAAGTTGAGCCCCCTCCACCCTGACTCCCCCATGCCATTAAAATAGCATTCACCAACATAGGAGTCGTCTCATAGGAGTCATTCCTCTCTTTCCCTAACCCCCCACCTCCAATCCATCAGCAAGTCCTCCAGGCTTTGCTCGTCGGTCATAAGCTGAATTCATCGACTTCTCTCCAGCCATCTCCACTGCTACCGAGCGGCCATCACCTCTGGCCTGCACTACCCCAGTAGTCTCCTAACTGGTTCCTCGATTTCTCTGCTATCCCCTACAATCCATTCTCCGTTCGAACACCAAAGCAATGATTTTAAATGTGTAAGCCAGATGATGTCATGTCCTTGCTGAAATGCCTTTCTTTAGCACCCCGGACAGCACGCTAACTCCTTACCCTGACCGGCAAGGCTCCAGAGAATCTGCCACTGCCCACCCCCAAGGTGCTACTGCATGACATTCCCCCTCCCACACTCTGCTCCAGGTATGCTAAACAGCTTCTGTTTCTCTGATACACCTAGCTTATTCCTGCCTTTGCACCCACCCACTCTGCCTAGACAGCTTTTCCCCCTCCATAGCTTTCACCAAACCCTAAAGCCCCATCTTTATGGGACCAGCTCCTCTGATCTTCCAACTCTTGACTAAAAAATCACCCCCTCCAGTGGGCCTTCCCTGATTGCTCTATCTAAAGAAAATGCTCAAGGCTGGGCATAGTGGCTCATGCCTATAATCCCAACATTTTGGAAGTTCAAGGCAGGAGGATTGCTTGAGCCCGGGAGTTTAAAACCAGCCTGAGCAACATAATGAAATCCCATCACTTAAAAAAAAAAAAGAAAAAATTGATTTTTTTTTTTAATAATCTGGGTGTGGTGGCAAACACCTGTGTACTTCCAGCAGCTTGGGAGCAGTGAGAGGATTGCTTGAGTCTTGGAGGTTGAGGTTGCAGTGAGCAGTAATTGCACCACTGCACTCCAGCCTGGGCAACAGAGCAAGACCCTGTCCCAATAAAAAGAAAAAAAGAGGAAGCTGCTTAGTGGATCTGTATCCACTACCTATTTATTTCTCTGCACAGAAATCGGTACTTTTCAAATTTATTTATTTGTGTATGCATCTGTCCTTTCTAATATGTTTATCTCCTTGTGGTCTATCATTCACCAAAATACAATCCCCATGAGAGTAAGAACCTCATTTCTTCTTCTATCCCCTGTGTCCAAAACAGTGACTGTCACATAGTTGCACTTAACAAAACAGAAGAAAATCATACATAGGAAAGGGGCAAAAAGTGTAATTAACCAAACATTGTTAAGAGAAAAGAAAAGGTCATTTGTGGATGAAGAAGTGCAGCAAATATGTAGACATGGAAAAGTGATGGAAGTGTGTGGATGGAGGAAGCTGTGGCTGGAATATGCTCCGATGAGGCTGGGTTGAGTCAGCTGCTGAATTTGCATAAAGAACGCTGGAGAGACTGGGGCTTACAGTTGTCAAATACAATCTGTGGTGGGAGGGGAACGGGGAGGCGGTGCTAACAACACAGGGGTTAATTGAAACTCTGTGGAACAAATTTGTCATTCACCACCCTCCAACCCCACTCCCACCTAACAGAGCAATAGGCAACGCAGCAAAAACCAGAAAGGACTCCTGCCTAAATCAATGAAACTGCTAGTAGAGAAGGGGAGGCCAGAGAGGTGGCTCATGCCTGTAATCCCAGCACTTTGAGAGGCCAAACCCGGAGGATCAGTTGAGCTTAGGAGTTCAAGACCAGCCTCAGCAACAAAGGGAGACCCCATCTTTACCAAAAATTTTAAAAATTGGCTGGGGGTGGTGATGTGTGCCCATAGTGCCGGCTACTCAGGAGGCTGAGGCTGGAGGAAGACTTGAGCCTAAGAGTTCAAGGCTGCAGTAAGCTGTGATCGGTCCACTGCACTCCAGTCTGAGCGACACAGCAAGACCCTGTCTCAAAAAAAGAAAGAGAGAGAGAATGGAGCGGCTGTTGTGGCCACTGGTGTTCCACAGTAAAGTCCATCTCATTCTGCCATTTTTGCCTCCCCACAAGCTAGCTTCACAGCCACCTCCCTGGCCAGTCCTCATAAAGTAAAGCCAGATCGTAAGCCAGCCCTGAGCATGAACCCAGAGCTCCTCGGCAGCATCTCCATATAGGGAAGGTACTCAATGGGAAAATAAGACCACATATAAAAATCAGGAAACCCACGCCAACCTCCTAGAATAATTACCCCCTTCCTTCATTCTTAAATAGAAACAGACAAATGAGATTCACTAGACATGTGACAAATGAAAGAGAAACTCTAAGATTAAAAAAGAAAATGAACAGCAATCTAAATGTATCATCAAAGAAATGTGGAAGCCGATTACGTCCAAAAAAAGAGGACAGATTGCAATGAAAAAGGAATTATCAGAGAACGAGAAAAAGTTCTTAGAATTTAAACCATATGGTTGTTACCATAAAGGCCACATATGGCAAGCCCACAGCTAACATCATACTCAATTGCAGAAAGCGGAGAGCTCTTTCCTCTAAGATCTGGAACAAGACAAGGATGCCCACTTTCCCCACTTCTATTCAGCATATTACTAGGAGCCCTAACCAGAGCAATTAGGCAAGAAAAAGAAACAGAATGCATCCAAATAGGAAAGAAAGAAGTAAAATTGTCTCCGTTTGCGGATGGCGTGGTCTTATAAATAGAAAATCCTAAAGACGCCATCAAAAAACTGTTAGAACTGATAAAGGAAGTCAGTAAAGTTGCAGGATACGAAATCGACTTACACACATCAATAGCATTTCTATACACTGCTAACAAACTATCTGCAAAAGAAATAAAGAAAACAACTCCATTTTCAATAGCATCAAAAAACACAGGAGTTAATTTAACCATGCTGAAAACAATAAAACATTAGTGAAAGAAATTGAAGATAACACAAATAAACAGGAAGATATCCCATGTTCATGGTTTGAAAGAATTAATATGGTTAAAATGTCCATACTACCCAAAGGAATCTAAGATTCAATGCAATCCCCATCAAAGTTTCAATGTCATTTTTCGCAGAAATATTTAAAAAATCCTAAACTATGTTCGGAAAACAAAGGGGGTAAATATTATGTTAAGTGCTCATATCACACATAAAAAAAATAATAATAAAGTCAATAAGAGGAAATTTGGAGAAGTGACAGATATATCTATGACCTTGATAGTGGGAATGGTTTCACTGGTATATACTTATTCCCAAACCAATCAAGTTGTACACATTAAATATGTACAGCTTTTATATGTCAATCATACCCCAATAAAGTAGTTTAAAAAAGAAACAATATAGTTGCTGAAATGTAAATACATTAGAAGGGTTAGAATGTAACGTTGAGAGAATTTCCAAAATGTTATAAAAAAGAGAAAACCTACATACGCAGAAAAAAAAAAAGAAAAGATAAGAGACAGCACATCAATCCAGGAGCTCCAACATCTGACTAATAGACCCTACAGAAAGACAGCGGAGAGAAAAACAGATATAAGTGAACTATTAAATAAAAGCAGGTTTTCCATTATTTAAGGCAGAAAGTAGCTCTCAGAATATAATATTGGGAAACATTAGTTCCTCAAACAAAAAGACCCGGAAAGTCTCCAGGGAGAGGAGGCATCATTCCTCTCCAAGGAATGAGGCACCAGTAGTACGGCATCCAGAAGTGAAGTGAGGCCTTCAACATTCCCAGGGAGAACTTTTTCTGAAACTAGAAATCAATGCCCACCCAAACTAACAATGAAGGGAAAATGAAGTCTCAGACATCCAAAAATGTAGAGAAACTATCTCCTCTGCATTATTTCCAAAGAAATTACTGGAAAAGGTACTCTAACGATATGAACAAGATGCTAAGAGAGAAAGCTGGATTCAAGAAAAAGCAGAACTCTCATTAAAAAGGAAATTTCGGGATAATGGCTGGTTCAAACAAAGTGTCAGTGTACTCTAAAGACAAGTTCTTCAAAAAGAGCACAGTAAATTCCAAATGAGGCTGGGCACGGTGGCTCGTGCCTGTAATCCCAGCACTTTGGGAGGCTGAGGTGGACAGATCATTTGAGGCCAGGAGTTTGAGATCAGCCTGGCTAACATGGTGAAACCCTATCACTACTAAAAATACAAAAATTAGCCGGGCATGGTGGCACACGCCTGTAATCCCAGCTACTTGGGAAACTGAGGCACGAATCGCTTGAACCTGGGAGGCGGAGGTTGCAAGTGAACCGAGATTGCAAAACTGCGCTCCAGAGACTCTGTCTCAAATAAATGAGCAAATAAATAAATAACTTCCAAATGATAGGTAGGCTTAATAAGAAATTGGAAAACATTTGGAAATGATGAGGAAGATAATTTTACTTCCACAAAAAGAATAAAAATATATACTTGAGGCCTGGTGCGATGGCTCATGCCTGTAATCCCAGCATTTTGGGAGGCTGAAGCAGCCAGATTACCTGAACTCATGAGTTCGAGACCAGCTTGGCCAACATGGTGAAACTGTGTCTCTACTAAAAATACAAAAAATTAGCTGGGCGTGGTGGCACACACCTATAATCCCAGCTACTCAGGAGGCTGAGGCAGGAGAATCACCTGAACCTGGGAGGCAGAGGTTGCAGTGAGCCGAGAGTGTGCAAAGAGTGAAAGAAATTGGTCAACAAAGTGACACTCTATCTCTCTCTCTCTCTCTCTCTCTCTCTCTCTCTATATATATATATATATATATATATATATATATTGAGATAGAGTGTCATACACACACACACAGAGAGAGACTTAAAAATGCCAAGAGAAAAAATTGCACCAAACAATCATGATCTGAAGCATGAGGCAAATTAAAGTATGGCATGATTTTGAACAAGTGATGGAGAATACAAAAAGATTTGATTTTGCACAAGGGTTATAAGATTGAGAGAGAGAAAAAACATAATCCCTTTATACTATACTACTGGTTCACTGCAGAAAACAATACTTATAAATGTATCATCAAAATGTAAAGGCTGTTGACTGGATTTCAACTTTTAAAAATCATTGTATAGATAAAACATGAATGACATAAATGTGTTTAAAAAACAGACTTTCAACGTTGTCAATTTTGACGATGTGAAAGATAAGGAGGCAGAAGTTGTGGAGTTAAAAGGAGCAGGGAGAAGAGGACAAAGGAAGAATAAGAATCTACTAACGTCTTCATGTTACAGAATGAGCACATGGAATTACTGTCTCACATTAAGGGAATTCTTATTCCCTTAACGTTTTAGGCCGGGCGCACTGGCTCATACCTGCTTTGGGAGGCCAAGGCAGGTGGATCACCTGAGGTTAGGAGTTTCAGACCAGCCTGACCAATATGGTGAAACCCCATCTCTACTAAAAAATACAAAAATTAGCCAGGCATGGTAGCAGGTGCCTGTAATCCCAGCTACTTGGAAGGCTGAGACAGGAGAATTGCTTGAAACTAGGAGATGGAGACTGCAGTGAGCCAAGATCACATCACTGCATTACAGCCTGGGTGACAGAGCAAGATTCAGTCTCAAAAAAAAAAAAAAAAAGAATTGGACTTCTTTTTTGGGACCAGGTCTCTCTCTGTTGCCCAGGCTGGAGTACAGTGGCATGATTGT
Source organism: Cacajao melanocephalus (assembly GCA_963573385.1). Taxonomy (NCBI): domain Eukaryota; kingdom Metazoa; phylum Chordata; class Mammalia; order Primates; family Pitheciidae; genus Cacajao; species Cacajao melanocephalus. Next base: position 1,646 of record CAUYLG010073809.1, on the reverse strand, counting down.
GGTTTACTGGAACCTTGACCTCCCGAGCACAAGTGATCCTCCTGCCTTAACCTCTTGAGTATCTGGGACTACAGGCACATGCCACCACACACCTGGCTAACTTTTTGCTTTTTGTAGAGATGGGGTCTTGTTATGTTGTCCCGGCTGGTCTCAACTCCTAGGTTCAAGTGATCTTCTCACCTCATCCTCTAAAATTGCTGGGATGACAGATGTGAGCCACCAACAGAATTGAATATTTTAAGTATATTAATTAAAATTGATAAGGTAACCAGTAGAAGAAATAATTACCAAAATAGGACATAGATGGGGGAAATAAGCAAAGTGTCTATATCTCACAGTAGGGAACCAATATGGGTCTCAACTTAACAAATCATGAAATGGAAGTGTAACAATACTAAAGGCCACTGAAGACCACACACACACACACACACACACACACTATAGTGGCTGCCTCTGAAAGACAGAACTACACCTATGGACTCATGGGCAGTTCCTTATGATCAGCTGACTCAAAAGGAAATAAATCAGATCTAACTTACAGATGGTTCTGCATAGTATATTGGCATCAACCAGTAGAAGCCTGCTATTAATACATTACCACCACAATTGAGAGCATCTCTTAAAGGCAGTGGTTAAGGGAAATCCTCCCAATAGACAGAAGTTCAAGCATTATCTTTGGCTGTCTACTTGGGCTGAATAGAGAGATGATCAAAAGTATGGATCTATACCAACTCATGGGCACTGGTAAACGGCTGGCCCGGATGCTCAGGGACTTAGAAATAACCAGATTGGCAGATGAAGACAAGCAGATCTGGGAAGGAGGGATGTGGATGAACTTCTTTGAGTAGGCACAGAGGACAAATATGCTTGTGTGTTGTCTGAATACTCACCAAAGTTTAGCCACTGTAGAGGAGGTTTTCAACAAGATGACACATTTTGTGGATACCCATTTGCATTTTTCCCCAAGCTCCTTGGTGGTTGTGCAATAGGAGCATACACAAAACAGTCACAGTGGCAATGACAGAGTCCATGTGTAGGCTTAGTAATAAGAACTCCTCTCACAAAATCCACCTGGTTACCACCTTTACCGAATGCCCAACCTGACAACAGCAGAGACCCACGCTCAGCCTTCTGTATATTACTGTTCTGCAGGAGGATTAGCCAGATATGTGGTAACAGATTGATTATACTGAAAGGGGCAGCAATTTGCCCTCCCTAGAATAATATGTATTCAGGATATAGATGTACCTTCCCTGCCGACAAAGTTTCTGCCAGTACTACCATCCATGACCTCATAGGGTGTCTTATCCTGTGAGGATAAGGATATCTACCATCATGATATTCCACGGACATGGTTTGGGTGTGTCCCCACGCAAATCTCATCCTGAATTCCCATGTGTTGTGGGAGAGACCCCATGGCAGGTAGCTGAATCATGGGAGCAGGTCTTTCCTGTGCTGTTCTCGTGATCATAAGTCTCATGAGATATGATGATTATAAGGGGGAGTTTTCCCGCACAAGCTCTTTCTCTGCCTGCCGCCATCCATGTAAGACATGACTTGCCCCTCCTTGCCTCCCGCTATGACTGTGGGGCCTCCCCAGCCACGTGGAACTGTAAGTCCAACTAAACCTCTTTGTTTTTTAAAGA